>JTDE01022144.1:71489-92254 GCA_014338405.1 Paragonimus skrjabini miyazakii
CAGAGGCAGCTGCCGATATCTACCGACTGGGACTGGGTTGATAGTGTAGTTGGTGCCAAAGATGTTCTATATATCCATGAATAAATAATGGGTCCAAACCTTTCCAACAAAGTTCCTTCAAGTTACGTTGTGCGAGTTACTCTCTGCTTGTGACTCAGGAGTTATGATAGCTTCTGAGCACTTAACTCGGTTGAACTGAGAAATTGTGTAGTAAGGTGTCAGTCAGAAAAGCTTCCTACTTATTAGACTACTATTAGACCCGCCCACTGAGTTTACTCGGATCCTGCAATTGCAGAATATCGACCATGAGATGCAGTTGTAAGGCGCCAACCAGGTGATGTAGCTTATTTAATTCTGTGATGAAATTGTGTAATACGAACATGATCGAGCAACTTAGCTCCAAGGGTTCTTCTCCTTAAGTAGGACGATTGAGATAAAAGAAGCGTTGACCGGGGCGTTTAGAGAGGAAAAACGATGTTTCTGCGGAATATTTCTTAAGTAACACTAACAATTAAATTAAAGAGATGTGCTGAAAATAAACTATGTGCATAAAATATACCTTTTATTAAAAATTTATTAAAATTTTGTAAGGCCCACGACCTTGATTCGGATATGCATCAGAGATCATCAAGCTAGTTCTAGACGTGGAATATAAATGCGAATGATAGGGAGGTCGAACCTGTATTCCACGAAAAATATAACTGATATTGCACGAGACCAACCGAGAGTGACAAACAAACCTAGCCAAAAAAGCTTGGAATCAAGTCGTCGGGCCCACCGATAAGACGAAAGTGTGTAGCCCCACCGGTGCACTTAAATGAACATACATACAGACAATCAAGCGTGGTGCATCTAGCGAATGGCAAGCAAGTCACTAATATCCTGTTCCTGAGGCTGTCTTTGCTGTTGCTGATGGACATTATACTATTACTTGATTTCCTGTTACACTTGTTCGACCGACCAGCCATGTTCATTTCCGCCACATTGAATCAGTAGATTGCTGCTTTATGATTGGTCTGTTGTCACACTGGTCATACTTGTAGTTATCATGAGACTCGTTTTGCTCCTGTATTGAGTTTACACTCCCACGTGTTACATGATTAGTAGGGTATGGTAAGATGAGCAATGAAAGCCAGTATTACCGATGAGTAGTCAGGGATTTGGTTAATTTCAAGTTGAACATCACTCAAAATTGATCGCAGATTTCGCATTCCCATAGACTTTCCAGTCAGTCCCTTTCGAACAACAGAAGTACTAGACTCGAGTGTCGCTTTCGTTGGAGCTCGTCAGTAGTGCATATTCTTGTCACTGCCGTCTCCTATCGAGACGACCGGGCAACCTGATCACAACTCACAAGCGAAAGTGGTTGAACGTTCACATATGATAATTCGGTCGTGACTAATGTGAGGTGAATGGCGCAGTGGTAAATACGATTGCCTCCTGTAGGCGTGGCCGGAATTCTAGTCCCGGCAGTGACGATGATATGCACTACTGACGAGCTCTAATGTGTGCGAAACTTTAGTCTAGTGCTTCTGTTGTTCGGAAAGGGCCGACTGCAGAGTCTATGGGTATGCAACGGCTGTAATCAATTGTGGGTCATGTTCAGCTTGAAAATAACCAGTATTTTTGGAAGAAGTGCATCGTACAAAAAAAGACCGAGGATAAATTCAAGTCAATGCATATTTGGACTAATATATAAAACTGACTATAGACGTTGTGTATAACCCTATTCCCGTTTTATATGTCCTTTTATATGCCTCATGAGAATCACCGGACACAGCTCTTTTCAACCTTGACGTTTTATAAATACTGTGGGTATAGTGACAGAACATTACATATTCGCAGTTTGTGGAAAGTTTGCTGCATTTTAGATCAAAGCGCTCTCACAATCTGTGTACATTTGTTGGTTCCGGAATAGTGAAATTTCGCTCCACCCCTTCTTTATCCCACTCGACAGCCTGATATTTAATCTTTACAGTCCATTTTTGTTTTACTGAATGTTCTACTAATCGTCTGCTGGGTGGACAGTCATTCCTAACCTGACCTGCTCGCGTGAAGGTTCATCCGTGGCCTCGCCTGCTCAGTTTGGAACCCATTGATTTTGCTGAACGATGCTGTGGCGGTAAACGATTGAAGTTTGGCTGTTATAGTGTCTTATACATTCGTTTAATAGTATCATAGAAATATTTGGGTTTAGTCTTGTTTTTAAGTTAAGGATTCGTTTCTGGGCCACGTGTAACTCAACGACCAGACGTTGATCGTTGCAGTCAGTTACTGAACGGATCGTTGCGAAACTTCAATACACTAACTGTTTTTCTTGTCCGAGAATCCTTATTATCGCGATGTCACTGGATAGGTCAACAATGTGACCGTTAAAATTCGAACTATTGAGGATAAATTATAGATGAACCGTGTTGTTTTGGCGATGATGTAGTCATATATAACCTGACTGCTGAATAATAGATTTTTTCCTATTTATTAATCGCCAGATGGAGTGTTTCACGATTTATGCAACACCTTGTATAATGAACCTACTGAAGAGCTGATTAGGACCGCATCCAAAACAGTGTGCAGAACACATCACCACGAACAAAACAGAGTTGTATTCATCAATTGCCATTATCCTTACTCAGATGATAAATATTTGATTGAATAATTACTTCGGTTTCGAACATCCAACCATGATTTCGCATTTCCAGAACTATTGAGGATTTTTTTTCTACCTCATGCTAACCAAATGTGTAATTGTGAGTTCATGCGTTTTGCATACATCCTACTCACAGATGTTTTGAGTAATCTATCTCAGATTACTGATGAGTAGTCGGGGATTTGGTTAATTTCAAGTTGAACATCACCCACAATTGATCGCAGCTGTCGCATCCCCATAGACTTTCCAGTCGGCCCCTTTCAAACAGTAGAAGCACTAGACTCGAGTTTCGCTCTCATTGGAGCTCGTCAGTAGTGCATATCCTAACCACTGCCGGGACTAGAACCACGGACACACTGTTCATTAGGCAATCGTGCTTACCACTGCGCCATTGACCTCACGTTAGGCACGACCGAATTATCATATGTGAACGTTCAACCACTTTCGTTTGTGAGTAATGATCAGGTTGCCCGATCGTATCGAAATTGAGACACAGTAACTGTCCTGTTAACTCCAATCGATAACCCCGCGATTAGGACTTCCTAGATAGTTCGAGATCTCCGATATCATTAAACCTACTAGGCGATATTTTAGATGTATGTATGGATCGGCAATGCATTGATACCGTCTAAGTAGAGTCTAGGTTGATCAATATTTACATATATATATTTTATAACTTCCTCATTTTAATAACTTAGAAATTTCTGATCGTTTGGTCAAATACTTCTTCTACTTAACGTAACCCTTACTGAGTTTGTCAACCATCCTCTTTGTTTTTCAACTTTTTTGATGACTTTGCTTTTTGGAATTCTTTCAACATAATTTCGCGTTATATCCGTTTCTTATTTAGTATATAATGCAATAACAATTGCCCATTACATTTCGAATCCTTGTATTATTGGTGCCATTTCTTCTGTTTCTCCTTGACTAACATCCCAACAAGTTGTTTGTCATCCTAGCTAGGATGTTGTAAATAGAGTAAGGAACATTCATTTTTGTCTTGGAAAGATAGGCAGCTTAATTTCAGTCTGTCATTTGTCTAACTGTCCTGTGCTACAAGAGTTTACACAGGTGTGTGTGGATTTCTCTCGTGATACTCGGTAGCACTACTATGTAATTTCGTGTGATCAGAACAGAACAAAGCATGTGCTGAAACCGATAACAATTCGGTTTTTTTGCATTGCTGGATGCACGAAAAGATAGTAGAAAACAATCACGTTTTCGGACTCAGAACGTTTTCTCAACGAATCAAACTCACTGTGATTGACAATGGAGGCTGAGATATTTCAGTCTTGTAAAATGGTGTATGTGGACCAGATGACATAAATTTGACCATCACATAATTTGAATCTGGAAATTGACCACTTTTCTTGGCAAACTGTCTTGTGCAGGCAGTACAAACCAAAACACAAGTAGTGCAGAACAAACTACAGATGGCAGTTTACATATGCACGCACCCTTTGGATTCGGTTACCATAACGCTGTAATTTGGACGGGCAGGCTGCCAAAAATATACTGAACAAGACATTAGTCTCATACATAATGCTCCTGAGGAAAGCCGCTCAAGGTGGTTGGAACATATAATATCTTAACTTGTTTGTACTGTTCTGTGCTTCTACAATGATCAATTAAAAACGGTAGTGCAGTGCTTCCGAAAGCGATTAATGGTGATTTATCACGCAAAGACAGGTGTGGTTGCTCACGTTTTAATTCGTCGACATGTACTGATTAAAAGTTAAATCCCGTCAGTCTTAATTGGGAGGACTACTTTGGAACGTACTGTAACAATGATAAGGGTATATAAATTGTTCGTTAAGTTATGTTCACAAGTTGCTGTCTTTACGAGCCATATTTATGTTGTTGTCCGGCGCAATCACGGTGATCGTATTTGCTGTTATTATCCCAAGTAAGTCATTAGCAATTCTGAGCCTCATTTGTATGCTCGATAACATTTTGACTGACTTGGATGGAAAACAATTAGCTTGAAATAAACCAGCTTATTAACGTTTCTATGAGGCAATGTCTCAACCATCTTATTCCCCCGGAGTTTGCACTAGAAACATGATTGTGAGTAAAACTGTAATTCGTAACGCTGTAGCCCTTGTGAAGCATCATATATATATATAGATGTCTGCTGGCTTTAAGCACAAGGATTGGCTAATCCGAAATCGAGTGCCACCTATCACACTCAAACAGTCAGATGATAAAAAGCAGTCAGACGTGCGGTGTATCCTATATTTTGTTATTTTATTTGGATTCAATCCAAAATTGTGCTTCCTATGACGTTTAGCGCGAAGTATACATTAAATGCAGATTATTGATTCTGATCACATGTGATGAGCACATACTTTCGCATTCACATGGACCTTTCAGACAACCACGATCGAAAACAGACATTCAACTTGGACCTTGGTTTTCGTAACGTTCGTCAGTAGTGCATATCGTTGCTGTGACCGGGACTTGAACTACGGTCGCCCTACATTAGGAAACCGTGTAAACGACTGGGTTATCGACCAGACTACCGGATGTAAACACTCAGCAGGGTTTATTTCTGAGTGATGCTCAGATTTCTCGATCGCCCATAGAGGAGGCATGGTGACCGTCCTGTTAAATCTACATGATAATCCGTCGAGTTGGAATTATCCTCGAATTGAACTCAATAAAACCACTGAAAACCGCTGAACGATTTTTAGTTTGCTTATACTTAGCGAAAATAAAACTCGAGTTTAGTGCTTCCTTTCTAAAAGGGTTGGTTGAAATTTCTAGCTGAATGCGAGTAATGTCCAATTTATAACTATCAAAGCCATTTGTTTGTTTTAGAGCTTAATTATGGTCGGGCGTTTTGAAATTCGTGTCCGCCTGGGTGTTTGTTATAAATATGGTGCCAACCAACCTCATCCACTAGCGTTTACACTAGATATGCAGAGTTTGTTTAAAACCACAAGCAAGCCGCTTGCAATGATAGGGAAACAGGCGCATTTCGTTTATGATTATTGTAAAATACTGATCCGAAGATGGATGTTGCTAGCTATGGACGAATAATCACTATTAATTCAAAAATCAATCATTAGTTTACTTGGAACACATAGCTCTGTATAGCCACTTTAGTAAAACAAAAGGAGACGGATTGTGAGATGGTAAATTTTGTTTATGGCCACAGATGCAAAACCAGTAAAGTATGCATCGCAGCCAAATAGAGACAAAAGATGAGTGGTCAAACAAGTAATCAAAACATCTACTACATAATTGTAACCATGGCGAATTGTTAAGTTGTTTCAGTCAATTTTGCGCACACAGAACCTGCTAGGAGCTCATACCAGCATAATTTCTCCATAGGTTGGAATCATCGAATGAGCTAGTTGGTTCAAGTTGAATACCTGCTGTCACTGGGTGTTTAACAGTCAATAACGGGGAGTTTCAAGATACGGGTCCATTGACGTGAAACTGTTGTCATCGACTGTGTCAATCATTTCGGGATAGCTTTAGTCATTTGCTGCGGTGCATGTCCAGCTATTTTCTGCATGGAACAGTCAAATTAACTGTTGCACAAAGTAAGAGTGGTGAGCGAATTACATTAGCAATCATGTAGAACTGTTCTTTTGGTGGTTTGATCTAAATGCGACTTCTCAACCACGTGCTTACAAATAAGAGGTGCATCGAGAGTATGCAAAGATGAAACATTACTATACCCTACCTAGTACACAAACAAATCAGCTCACCACGAACTTGCGCGGTAATAATTCGGCAATTTGGTCACCCAACTTTTGGCACACTATGCACGTGTCAACAGTATTCCTGCTGGTGAAGTCACCAGGCCAACAGCCCAAGTAGTGGAACTAGGGAACCAGTATTGATCGAGCAGAGGTTAGTTTACCTGTTTATGTACTGGCCATGGAGAACAGAAAACCCACTAAGCAACGTGCACTACACCGGAACGTCTTCTTCTGCGGTACACACGGCAGAGCCAACCCAGGGATAAATTTATCATTGGCATACTATAGGACAGTTTTATCATCTTTGATTGGGAGTTTCTGGAACAAAAAATGTTCTGTTGAAGCAAAAATTTGCGCGAATAGAGACAAAAATTGGTCACAGGCTACAGAAAGAAATAAACGTTGAAACTTAAGAACCAAGAATTCTCAGCTTGAATTTTGGTAGACCACTTACACTACGGATAAAACGCTCATTCAGAAGTAACGTTGGACAGTTGGGTCTAAATTAGTATGTGATAATCGTTGGAACTAAGGAGGTAAACTAGCAGACAGAGGACAGAGTCAGTCACCATAAACCGTGTATTGGCTGGCTATCAGCTACAAAATACCCGACAGTACATGACACCTTTACCAGTGGCAAATTTATTCAAGTGATTGCCGAGAAGTTCCAAACTTGAAAAGACCGGTTGTTTGACTACTGCATCATGATTACAGTTTGTAATAAATATACTCCATATTTTTCACAGCAAACGTTTTCACAAATTCTTGCATGAAAAATGTGGAACTTTTGATCTTGCCAACTAATACCTCAAAATTATAGTAAAGTATAAACTTTCCATGGTTTAGAAAAACGTAATCGTATACACCAGTTGCAAGCTAACATTGACCATCGTTTTGATACCATTACGAACGCTACCTGGATTAATTAATCCACAGGTCCTATAGCATCAAGGTGGACAGAATGTATCAGAACAAATTAAAGTATCTCAGAACTTTTGTAATCTCTCATTATATGTTACACAATACACATTGTTTTCCAAAGGAAACAGAATTGCCACAGTTAATGTTTTGTGTGATGTGCTTTGAGGATATTCCTAAAAATACACTATTTCTAACAGGACAGTTTATATCAAATTTCCTATAATAAACAGTGTTTGTTTACGCGTAACTATAAGCAAACTAGGGTCAAAAACAATTGGATAGTTAATCACTAACAATTTTTTCCCAGTTTTGTACTGGGATCCAAACTTGAATGTTAAATAACGTTGCTCGAAATCGTTTGATTATTTATTTAAAGCGGTCGACAATTTTCAGAATTTGTGACCATCTTCTAAGTCTGCAGGTTGTTTTGTTCCATTAAACGAGTTTCACTTGATATCTTCGTTAAATTTTCGGTCGTGTTGTTTATGTTTCAGCTAATAATTCTGTGTGCTCAAGTTGGCCCAAGTTACCTACGGTTAATTTGAAGTTTCTATTCCAAAAACATTGACCATCAGACCAATCATTCTAGTTCCTCTTTGATTGATGTTATTTACATCCGATAAGCTCATTTGTGATTACTTTAATCTACTGAAATTCACAAACGTAACTGGCGAAGAAAATGCGCAGTTTGTTACAGATAGAATGGGATTTGATAGTGAAACTGATGAAAAAGGGTAATCGATGTAAAACTCCACAAAAACTTTATGAAATCTGCATTCAATTTTACAATAGGCTGGTTGAGAATAACCTGGAGAAAATAGATTGTTAGTAGTGAAACTCCAAGCTAAACTTATAATTGAGGTGCAATCCACACCGCAGGTTTATTCTCAGAAGGCTGAGTGAAGTGTGAGCACACCGGATTTAAAAAGTCAAAATATGCAGAATCGGTTACCACTTTATTGTCGAAAAAGGCAACAAATGAAACCATTACAATAAACCTTAATTATTCAATCTCGCAAGGCCGGAGTCATAATTCCGGCTGTGGCAATGAGATGCACAATGATGAGCTCTAACAAGAGCAAAATTCGAGTCTAGTGCTTTTTTTCGAAAAAGGCCAACTGGAAAGTATATGAGAATGGGAAAGTTGTGATCATTTGTGGATGATGTTAAACTTATAAGAAAAACCAAAATCCCTCACTATTCATCAGCAACCTCACAACGGTTATGATCAAATAAGCATCTACAAATTCTCACCCACATTCTTCGGTTAACGCTGTTCAGTTTGCCTGAGTCTTTTAAAGACCAAGTGAACAGAATCGCTCCGTTCAATTCACTGTGTGACCTGGTGACTAGGAAATTGTCAATGAGGCTGAGGTTACTGATTTACATGGGCAAAATGAGCATGGTTTGAATTGTTGATCAAAGTTCGCGGATCAGGTCTGAGTCCTGCGTTCCTTATCGATATGCTACGAACAGATAAATGTTTGGGAAGCTGCAGTTTTGAACTTCACACCCAGCGTTCTGGAAATAACTCATTGGAGAACTATTCAATAATTTTATATCAAAACTTCAAAACATCATCCAATGTGTTGAAACAGATAGAAGAACTGTTTCGAGATGTTAACATTTTGATTTGCTGTCATCAGTTGTTAACGTACAGTCAATAAATTTTATACAAACTGCACACAATAACGAATGGTGAACGAACTAACCAAATAGCTTCAGCCTTTCATGTACTTATGGTACAATTAGTTTCATGCGAAGGAAGTTGACTGCGTCAGCCTTGTACGTACACGCAAAACCTGACTGATATTGTCAGGTTATACTTGCCTCACTACTCGCTAGCAGTTTCCGGTTATGATTATACATCAATATCTTAAGCAGTTTGACCGGGTCAACTAGTGTAATGAGGAGGAACGACCGCACTACACTACTCACATCACTCTTGGTCAGCAGTGGGGCAGGAGTATGAATTTTGACATTGAAGTAACCACGGGAAAAATACAGCATCGGAGTACAAAATGGCATGAAATAATTCTCAGTATATGCAGGAACCGAGCATTAGCGTCTGTGGCAATCGTGACGTTTCGGGACCAGTACCGTGGACAGATGGGTGTTTTTTGTTTGTTGTCATGTTGAGACGCAATAACCATATTTCAGCTTCCTGAATATACAACCCCTGCATCGTCCGTGTTTCTGGATCACAAACTAGATAACCCGTTGCTGGGATGTGTTTGGTGATCGGTTCTTTGCACCTGTTACAGTCAGCAGGTTGTAAGTTCGCGACTGATGGGGATAAATGTGTTGATATTCTGCTACATATGTTCTATCTCTGTTTTGAGTAGATCAGAACATCTTCAACTATCAACCTGTAATAGTTGCATCTGGCAATGAAATATCACAAGCTATTCATGAAAAACATGATAAAATAATTATAGACGAATCTTTTGATTAATGCTTAGAGGGTTGAATAACGTTATCTGACTGCGTCTAAAGTTGCTAGAATAAGTCAGGTTGGGGTAAATATTGATCTTTTTTGTTCAACAACAAGAAGAAACACGTTTTTTGGGGGGAATTTTTACTGGTGGTTTGAAAAAACAGTATTCTTTTATTAAAAGTTGTAAGGAATCATCACAATGCTGTTTTTTATCAGTAAGCAGGCAGTACTCTGGAAAACAGTGTTTCCAAGAACGTGTCACATTAAAATTTTTCATTGCTGCACGATTTGTGGAACGGATTATACCTGTAGCCAGATATAATCGGAGAATATAGAAAACCGTGGACATTACTGAGAAAATGACCCTTGAATGTTTTGTTAGTTACTTCATTATTACTTCACCTAGAAACAATACTGGTGGGGTATGGATACTGAGCGTAACATATCCTTTGAATCAAACTGTTATAAAAACAAGGGCGTGTATTGTTTACTTCAAGTATTATAAGATTTGGACTGGAAACGGAAAATTTCCTATTGAAGTGTGAACAAAACGATTAGAACACAAACCGTGGTAAGTGCACATACTCATCAACATCAGGTTTACAATAACACGAACTAGTTTTTTATGCCAGAAAGTTAGGGGATGGGGTAGATAGTCGATCGTTGGGTTTAGACCGGTCACCAAGACAAGACAGGGTCTGGTTTACGAGTAGCTGTATGTGAACACACAAGAGCTGGTTCAGGCGATTGGTTGCTACTTATGTATCAAGTTGTTAACATTTAGTGTTTTCGCAGGTTGCTGAGGCGGCGTTAACACACGACAAAACTAGCTAAGCATGTTCGGAAAAAGTTGCTAGAATATTTGACACCACTCTGAACTTGGTGATCTTTCGTAACCTGCCATAGACTGTTCAACTCATCTCTAATTATTCGGTACAAAGAACTGATTTATGTTACTTTATATCTGGCATTGGTCGGTTAGTGAAAAATGTTTACATCAACCACTCTTCGTGTTGTCAGTGCTTTGCTCAACTTTAGGATTTCAAAAATGTCACTATCAAGAAAAGCTTGATTGAAATTTGATTATCTTCAATTTAATTACTAAACATTGGTTGAGTTAAGTATATTTATGAAAATTAGCAATCATTTTTCAATCATTCTACAGAAACTAGTGAACAGCCATCAGGACATAGCATACGCTATATTTTCGGATATAAACCCGTAACCTATGAAGAGGCTGTTACTTTTTGCGCCGGATGGAAGGGCATTATTGTGAAAACGATAAAACCGGTAAGTCCTTCATCCTAACATTTAGTTGTTGATATGTTTGTAATAAGCACTAATAATCATGGATTATTGATTTTCCGTGATTAGTTCAAAGGAAAATACAGTAATTGTCAGGAACCAATGCTGCCGTTGTGCACCGATCTTTGCTTAAGCTCATTCTTGGACACACATCACACAACATTTTACATATATATAACGTAAATATAACGTATGCGATTGATTTATTTTCACACTGGTCCTCCTCATAAATCATATATCCCCCTTATGTCCGGACATAAACCACTGTCCCATCGGATGGGAGTAGGCTCCGATCGCTCTAGATGACACTGTGTTACGCGACATTTGTACGTTTGGTCAATACAAGCGGTAGTTCAGCGACCAAGATTACACAGTTATGCACCAGACATGCTGAACACTCTTTTGAAGACCTATAAGCAATCTGACGGTTGGAGTGTCATTAAAACGTAGGTTTCGTGATAGGGTAAACTTTTAAGGTGGAGTACTTTAGAGTACTGTAGAAAGGCTCTGGTTTTCATCTGGCTCAACAGAAATGCGAAGTATCTTACAAAAATGTGATGAGCACCTTCAACAACCTGCTTGCGCAAGACTATCTTGCATAAGGTTACCATCCGAACTGACTAAGTAACATGAACTGTATCATGATCTGTCTATCTGATATCCTTAAGCCAGATTTTTCATTGTTATAACATCTCCAACAGAAATAAAATGGAGCAACGCGAATGAAAGTACGATTCTGTGGAGTGAAGCTTCACTTGACCAATCGAAGAAGTCTCTGTGTAAGCATTATCAGAACTGATGTCAGTTAGATTATCTATAAATAATAATATTACTGATAAGTAGAGTGAAACAAGGTTACCGGGTTAGAAGAGTCTCAATTCTCAAAGATCGCACTTACCAAAACCTAGTTTCCCTTACGCTACTGATAACTGACGAGCAGAGTAAATACAAATAACATTTAGTCACATCTTCCGCAGTAAGTGCCAGTTTTTAGCTGTCTGATTTTGTGCAGAAACACTGAGCTCGATTTTCGCTGCTGTTAAAAATCGTCAGCGCTGCATATATTTTGCATGGTCATCATTTTGAAGCCCCGTTCATGTGCTTTTAAAACGAGTATGTTGACACCTGTGCCAATAAACTCTCAAAAGAAATGAACAAATTGTCGTAAGTGATAGCTCGGTTACGTTTACTTCTGATTAGTAGTGTACGTCTGCGAGAAAACCGTTACTCCCTGTTAACTCCAATGATAAAGATTTATCATTGAAGTTCCAGGAAAATTACCAGTACGTAAACACATGTTCTCAGTGGAATGTCTTACCTTAATCACAGAGTTGTAACGTACTTTGTGTTGCAGCCCGGAGCATCAGAGGAATTTATGTCGAGAATCCCAGGCAGTCGACGGTTAGATCGTTTAGATAAACCGAATAGGTCAATCATTTGGCTTTATCAGAAAGGGTTTGTCAGTTGATTTATTCTACGAGCCGGTTAAGGAGGCCTCTTGGAAGTTTAACACCGGCCACCACACCCACTGTTCAACAATCAAAATCGCAAGTACCAGGACCATTATGCAACAGAATAGGCTGAAATTTGTACCTGGTAAAAAACCTTTGGAGTTACATGCGGATACGCATGAAGATACCGTTCCTGGCGCGAAAAAAAAGGTGAAATTTAATTGAAAAATTTCTATTCAAATTATTCCCACTCTATAAATCCGCCGCAATTAGCCTTTCCGTAACCATGACCTGTTTGCTCGTGAACGTTATACCCATTACGCGGACATATCAACTTTAGTTAGATTTACAAAATCACGGCGAAATCTGTGATAACGTTACTGAAGAGTAGTTCACTTGTCGTAATAGTATGTACCCATTTTATCTGGATGAAACCTTACCTAAAAGCTGAGGACCGGTGTTGATCTTGTTCATCAAAGTGTAGTCACCTGCAGAAGACTTGATAGGACTTCTAGAACTCCAGCCTCTTGGAAATTGTTAGTCTTAGTGCTGGTGTAAAATGCGACGTCCATAGAATTCATTCGACGATGACAGTTTGAGGGAAGACTAACACGCTCATGCACATATGAAACTATGAATAGAGGCTCGGAATGAATGATAGACGGTGTAAAACGAATTGAATGTAACAACATACGAAAGAGTTCGAGCGTGAAAGACTGACTAGGGGAGAATGAAAGGTGTCCAACACGTCTATGAAACACAGAAATTAGCCTGATGGCTAAGCAAGTGGAATTCTGTGCATGGTTTTCAATTGTTTGCTTCGTCGTGTTGCGCTTGTTCCACAGGAACAAACGAAACGGTAGACACAAAAAGAGGCGGCATGAACAGGCAATATATCTTTTGGCTGGAAGCGCAATACTGGTGTGGATGTAAACTGTACGCATTGGTGAGCTGCGGAATACGTTTTATTGATTGCTACATTAGGCTTCTTGGTTACGATTTTAGCGACAACATTACCGTTGAATGGCAAGGAAATATAAACAGACCTTTTGTCTTCAGTTTGTGGTTTATCTACCTTAGCGCTTACTGGTATATATTTATGAATAAACTGCTCCGGGTAGTCATTTTCAACGAGTGTATTAAATATAAACTGTTGCCCTATTTACCAGACATCGGATTAAGTTTCTCTTTTGTCTTAGTGTTACAAAATTACTGAAGTGTGTACACTGGTTTGTCCAAGTTGCCTTACGATACATCTTCCGTTGTATCGTGCCATCCTCGCGACGAGACATGAGCACGTCCAGGAACGCTATACCTGCGGATGATTCGGGTTCTAGGGTAAAATGAATATTATTCTGTATAGAGTTGAAATGAGTCACTATCTCGCTGAGGCTTTGAGATTTATCTGTCACACAGATGAGATCGTCTACGTAACGCTTGTAAAGGGTGACTGAATTTATTTGATCAGCTAGTGAATTACACTTTGGCTTTATCATAAAGATATTAGCCAGCAATGGGCCTAGTGGCGACCTCATTGCTACCCCGTCCTTTTGACGGTATAACATGCTGGAGAACTTAAACTGAACGTTGTACGTGCAGGGCTATAGTAACTGCTTTATTTCTTCTACTGGTATTCCCACGTTGATATTGTTACTTTCAATATACTGTCCGAGAAACTCAATCGTTTCATTGAGTGGGATATTGTTGAAGAGATGTGTGACGTCAAGCGATAATAAACACTTGCCTAGTACGTTCAGCTGCTTTAATATTTCAACAAATTCGAAAGAATCTCTCAAACTATGAATGGCTAGTTTCTTCCTAACCGGCTCTCACAAAGTGGGAAGCCATTTTGCCGTTGCGTCTTACGTAGAATTCCACATATATAAAATTGGTCGTAGTGGTATACCGTTTTATGTACCTTGGGTATCCCGTAGAGTCTGGGAATTACAGTGCCTACTGGTCCAATTCTTTCAAAAGCTGCAGCATCTTTCAGGCCCTTCTGCTTCATACATCTAAGTGTTTTGTTAGTGATTTATCAATAACGGTCGTTTTTGTCCTTTGTTCGCTAACAAATTTGGTTTTATCTTCCAATAATGCATTGATTTTACTCAAGTAATCGGCTTTATCTAAGATGGCGATTCCAGCGCCTTTGTCAAGTATGGAGATTATTACATTCTCGTTCTGTCTTAGAAATTTCAATGAAGCCAAGTGCTCCCTAGTTAGTAAGTTTCTAGTCATTGATTTTCGGGTCAGATACTGATAACAAGATTGAACTAAGGTAACTATGAGTATCTCAGCATTAACAGCTGATGGTGGTTGGAGATCACTCAACTGATCAGAAAGGTTTTCAGATTAGATTTCTAAGTCTAGCTGCCTAATTCCATTCTTAGGACGACAGAATTTCGGTCCTAGCGGTAGTACATCGACAGCAACTTTATTTGAGAGCAGAGAAGAGAAATTATGCACGTACCTTTCAGGATTTCTCGGAAATTCGGCCTTGGGTTTGATTGGGTTGGAATGTCTTCGTAGTTTAAATTTCTTCTTTTCTCGTCTTTTGGTCGTAATCGGGTGGAGGTAATTTTCGAACTCATTTTCTTCACTAGGCTTTAACTGTGTCAGTCTCCCCTCAGCCACAGTCCGTTTGTGGTCCAGGTCATATGTTCTGCTCAGACACGTGTCATTTTTGTTGAGAACCAGATGCTGTAGTGTAGTTCTCATAATGTTAATGCCATTTCGTCTAAAGATGGCCCAGTACTGTTTTGGGAATTCTGAACAATCTATGCATCGTTCCAGAAACCCGACGGTTACATTTGCTTCCATCAGTTGCGTACTGAACTTAGTATACTTATTAAGCTTTTTCAGTACGGTGGGGTCTTTGGTTTGTTTCAGTACTGTGAATATGCCCGGTTTAGTCATGAGAACAAACGCGGTCCACCAACAGGTGTGGTTGACGTGAGGATCGATAAGACCCTGTTCGTCTGTGGTCGCTGCGCATTTTATCGCGTCAAACCATCTGATCAATCAGACCGATTCGTTCAAGCCAATCTACCGAATATGTGGGATACGATCGAAACAGGTCAAGGTCGTATACTGTCAACTGCAGAGGCCATTGCAATTCTCCTATACTCACCACCACTATGCACTGATTCTCTGTCGGTGATTGCTATGCATCTATTGGTGCATTAGTGAGGGTATGGATTGTGAAACTCGATGGATGTTCACTTCTGGATCAACAGCAATGATGGGTTGTATACTTTTACTTCCAGGAATCCTTGTAAATAAATGTCCGATTGAGTCAACTCAGAAGATCTTGAATCAACCTTTTGACAAAAGAATACTTTCTCCAAACAAATGTTGGCACAGGCAACACTATCCTAGTACATCAAGACGGCAAGAAGACATACATTGCGGACGCAAGCATTTCGTTTATTTTCATCAGTCGATTACATGAAACATTCGATTGCATAAGTTAACCGCGTACTGACAAAACAATGAAATGAACGGACATCACATGAGTGCAACCAGAGTTCATTGCCACGGTAACGAAATTGATTGCGTTAGCACCTCTGCCAACTGAGGCCCGATGTGTGACCCTTGATCAACAATGCTTCGGAGAACGCCAATAGCCCAGGGTTGTGATTGCGCAATAGGGCCATGTATGAAGTGACGGGATCAACCACATGACCTGTTGTGATTAGGTGTTGTGAGATCGAAGACGCCGGTTTTCTGTTCGGATATTGGTATACTAGTGGTTTAAGGGTTGCGTATCCATGGTCACGATAATAACTATACACAAATGTTCACTGTAGCAGTTCTGTCAGACTTATCTGGCAGTATAACATAGAAGGAAAACAGTATAAATCAGCAACGATGTGTATTGGGAAACAACTAAAGTGTGTAAGCTTTCTCATGACGTGGAGCACATTGAAGCGCCTAGTATGCAATCAGTTATTGGTGTTTATTGGTTAATCATTCATACTAAAATCGGTGTTTGACTTAGGTAATACGCAGGTGAGCCTAATGAGCCCTGATCATGTACTACGCACGAATAGCTGTGTAGGTGTTTGCATGCGTCCGCTGGCCTCTGTATGCGAGTGTGCGCATGTTTGCGAGCATTGGCCGACGGGACACAAAGATCCCACTCACACGCCTCCTGGTGTTATTCCCTCGGGTTTACATTGGGTACATAGTCTGTGGGTGGAATCGCAAGTAGTGCAGTGCAGGCCAATTGTGATGGTGGCTAAGCGTATGCGTCTTTTGGCTTCGGTCACTATAACAGTTTCATCCGAAACATATCTCACCAACCATGTTTGCATGCGTGGATAATGTTAATGTGTAGGATAAAACACGATCAATAACCTAACATGTCAACGGAGTAACACTCTGTTGGATAAAATGCTTCGACGACCTCAACAGAGAGGAATGTCTGAATAAGGGTCAATGTGGTTTGTATCCTTTGCAAGTAAATGTGACAATGTAACTATGTGGTGTAAACTTGAATGAGAACTGCTGGCAATGGGGTTTTCATTCAGAGTTGATGATCTCCGCTCGAGAAGTTCAGATGGTCTGAGTATTACACCTAGTCGGTCTTGATTAGATGTTAGATTGCTATAACGTGGGTGTGTTAATATAATGCCTGTATGGTCGACACATCCACCTCGAAAAGTTTTAGGCCGGAGTCCAACTTCTAATCGGTACACGCATATGCACTACTGATGCACCGTAACAAGATCAAAGCTCTGATCAATTGTTTTCTATTCTGATCAACCGTAAGATTTATCAAGAAGCAGAATGTACCACGTTATGTGAGTGCTGTGTGAACAAAATTTTCTGCCAGTTATCAATGAACAGAAAATACACTTGTCATTATTCATCCAAACGAGTAGCAATCCGTTTGGTCTTAGTACACCAAAGCCGATTTCCGTGATTAGCTAGAGATTACATCTCCCGAGTAGTTCTGATCCGTTGGAATTTCTAACTGATACAGTGAAGTTAATTTGATTTCAACTGGTCAGTAGATGTGCACACGGAAAATTGGAACTTTGTAAATGACCCACTCTCTAGTTTTGATCCAAAAAATCTGGTTTTTCACATTAACGCAGTGTTAGTTGTTACCTTTCATAAACAGAAAGTATGCTCTGTGTATGATTTTCATGAAATTAGTCGAATGTTTTACCCGTTTGTTAAAATTTGATACATATGTAGCATAAGCTTATAAATAAATCACTACATGTTAAGCACTCGTCGAAATTGCCTTAGGAATTCCTAGTCAAACAGCGGTTAGATGGCAATTCGAAATTTACAACTATTTGTCACGTTTGAGCGACCACAATTTCGAAAATCAGATTTCTACAACTTATAAAACTGTTTACGTTAAGACTTTGTGGTTATTCCCAATTACTATCGAATAACTCGTACGTCAGTTTGAATGATGACCAGAACATAATCAACATTGAACCAGTTATCGATAATCTTCACATTAAATCTTTTGCTCAGTTGATCGTTAACTGGTCGAACGTGTGTTTCTCAGATGTTTACAGGAATGCTAGTTACTTGTTTTTTGTCTATTTGCATCTGCAGATAATCCAGGTAATATTCAACCACTTACAATTGAATAACATTTACAGTTAATTGCGGATTTCGTATTCACTTGAACGTTTCAGCCAACCCCTTGAGACAAGAATAACTATACTTGAGCTTCACCCTTGGTAGACCTCGTCCGTAATGCACGTTCCTAACACGGCCGGGCTCAGAACTCCGTGCGTGCTTTCATGAGACAACCGTGTTGACCACTACGCCACTGACCACACATCAGACACAATTAAATTACAATTTTTTGTGTACTCTCAGACACATTCGCTTGTGAGCGGAGATTTTGCGACCTGGAGAGTCAGATTGAGAATATGGCACCATGAGAATTCTTATATTTACACACCTAGCGCCCACAATGCACAATAGGGTTGACATCCTGGAAAAACCAAGAATTTTCTTTGAATGCTTACAGTTGATGGTTTAGGACGATTAACTGTGGGAAATATCGTCTTTCATTCTCCGGACTGGTATTCATCTGTTACAAGCAGAACGATGTGTCAACTACACGACGTTCAACAATGGCTTTCTGAAGGAATCAACTTATGGAAGATCAGCTCACAAGGGATGAAGTAAAGTCATGCACACATTTTGCTGAAGCCGCCAGTTATCTTTGACAGCAGTCTTTTATAGGCGTCCACTGCCAGGAGTTTATTCACATTTCAAGTAGGAAGCAATCAAATTTTTGATTGGAAAACTTAGTGTCGACATAATGGTAATCTGAGCAGATGAACATTTCGATGTACCTCACACAACACCTCATGTTACTCGTTGCTCACGTTGTTAGAGTAAACTGACAGACGCAGTCACAGTTTCCAACATGTATTCAGCCAGGGTTACCCCTGTTTTGAGTCACGTGCATCTGGTTTAGTATATTACCTGGACAACAAGAAATGTAGGGCAGCTCTGTACTGATGAATGAGTGTACACATTATAGATGGGTCTGTTGTTAAACTGTCAAGGCAAAAGTTAGGTACGAAAACCAGCATTCGTCACCGTTTCGAAGAAGTTGCCTGCGTACGTCGAACAGCAGATAGTCCAAAAGAGCTAATTAACAAGAGAATATTCATCGCGATTTGATGAAAAAGTAGATCCATTCATCAATGAAAAGCTGACGTGTCTGTTCTACCGAAAAGAAGACGTGGGTGCAAATGTAGACAAACATTATGAAGTCAGTGTCTTGAACCTGACCGCACTACATAAATCACAGGTTGGGAGCTCGAACGAGCTTAAAACCAGTGGAACAGTGACTCGACGGTTGCAAACAACACTGTCCATTTATGGCAAATAAAAATCTGACTATTGAAGTGATTTTGTTTTTACCGAAAGTGCATGAACTATTACCAAACCAGCTCCAGTGATTTTCGTAAAACATTTTGAAAACTAATCAGTTAATTCTTAGAGTTGCTACTGCTGGCAATCTGTTCGTTCATTTTTGAAGGTTTTACTGGATCTGGTTGGATATTCTGGAAGGCCAATGTGGCTGAACGGAATTTCAAGTAAAAACGCACACCATCCGCTGTAAGTTTCTACTTTGGATTGTTGACACGTTTTTTTTGGATACGTCATTATGAGCCTCAGTAGTAACACGGTTGACTGATGAGTAGTCGGGATTTGGTTAATTTCAAGTTGAAAATCACTTACATTTATTTGCAGCCTCCACGTTCAAATACACTTTCCAGCCAGCCCTTTTAAAAAAAGAAGCACTAGACTCAAGTTCTAATCTTGTCACAGCTCCTCAGTAATGCATATCCTAGCCACGGCAAGCAATATAACTCCGATCACACTTTTTTGAGGCAACCGTGTTAACCACTGCGATATTGACCTCATGGTTACCTCATGAAAGCGTGGTCAGAGTTCTAATACTTGCCGTGGCTAGGCTGTGCACTATTGAGGAGCTGTAACAAGATTGGAACTTGAGTCTAGTGTTGCTTTTTTTAAAGGGCTGGCTGGAAAGTGTATTTGAACGTGAAGGCTTCAAGTAAATGTAAGTGATATCCAACCTGACTGACTGGGATCACGAAATGTGTAAGGTGACATCTTTGAGATCACATTACTTAAGTACTTGAATACCACACATCAATTTTTTTGCCTACAGATGAATCGTTGATACTGCTAAAAATCGGTTGTTGTTGTTCGTCTACATGCTCAATAAACTCGATAATTATCGTATTACGTTTCGGTTGAACATACACCACATCGACCATCCTTAACTTGTAAACCCGGAAACAAACCCTAGAATCCAAGCCATTTCACGATCATTCTGGCTGAAATACTTGCCTAAAAGGTTTATCCCATTAAAGCCTGTTAACCGGGTCGGGTAGACAAACAGCTTTAACATATAGCTGTAGACACAATCGTCCTAACCATCACGAGTGTGTACGCGCATCTCAGGTCAAATCGACATGTCCCATCATTTTAGTATTTTGACCATTCTGACCAGCAGTCGACAGTTTGGCTGTTGAAAACTGCCCACTTGTCGGAGTCTCGTCGGCTTTCCATTCAGTCCCTTTCGAAAAGGTGTATTCAGCCCGAGTTTCACTCTTGCTACAGTTCGTCATTAGAACTTAACTTCACCACAACCAGAAGTTAAACTCTGACCAAGCCTTCATGGGAAAAACGAGTTGACCACTGTACGTAAACGCCCAGGCGCAGTCACTTGCTAGTAATGCTCAGATTTCCTGGTCGCTTCAAGAGGGTGT
>JTDE01022145.1:27638-61965 GCA_014338405.1 Paragonimus skrjabini miyazakii
CAGATTTATTAATCCTATATGTGGACGATGTGTTAGTTGTGACTGATAGTGAAGAACATGTCAAAGAAGTTCTGATGGTATCCAACGGATTGCATGCTAACATTATATTAAATTCTAAACATGAATGTAACGATTCTCTTCCGTTCTTCGATATCCACTTTACTTGAAGGGTTGACGGTTCGGTGCAACGCCCAGTTTATCGCAAATGCACTTGGAATGACCAATACTTACATTTTAACAGCTTCGTGCCATTGCAGCATAAAGCAGGCCCTATCAAAATGTTGTTCAGTAGAGCCAGAAAGATTTGCACTCAGGACACAATCCAGAGTGAACTACAGCTAATTAAACAGGTTCTCTTGGACAACGGGCACCCCCAATCAATGATCTCCACGTTTTCTGAGAAAAAAACGCACGAGCAAACGTTGATGGTGGTACCAAAGATGAAAGCCTTTATACAACTGCCGTTCAAAAAGGACGATGTCAGTACGTCGCTACAACACCGATTGAAGGTCGCTGTATTACGGACGTATAATGCCGCAGGGCTTGTGTTAACCTATACCACAAAACGGATTCCTGTTCCATCTCTAAAACCTCAGATATCTCAGTTCGCTAGATCTCATATCATTTAGTGATTTTCATATAGTTGCCAAATCGACTACATTTGCATGACGGAACGGCAGCTGAAGTTTCGGATCTCGGAACACATCCCAGCTTGGGTAAGGAAACATGTGGCGCAGATGCAAACTGATACCCATGTGTGCACCCAGCAACCGCCACAAAAACCACCGGCATCAACGATAGATCGTCAGCTGCTGGATAGCCATCAGCAGGTGGATCTCACGCAGGCATTCACAGTTGTTTACGCAACTGATAAGCCCCGGTTATTACGATATGCTGAGGCAGTTGCTGTGAGACGTTGGTGTCCACCTCTGTGTGTGCAGAAAGACTCTTTGAGTTGATTTATCACTCCCATGATAATGATGCTATTGACTGATTAGTGAACAGATCTGCTGTTTGTTTCCATTATATGTCTAGTTTCATAGTTGACCTCTATTTTCCGCTTTATAATCTCCTGTTCTGTAGTACGCACTTGATACTATGCAGAGAAATTTGCCAGGCCATAAATCGTGCGCATTTACGTTTATGATTGCTCTACTAAAATTCGTTTCGGAAAAATGCTGCTTTACAAATGAGGACAAGTAACGAAACGCACTGTCTAGGGCAGACGTTTGATTTAAGGGAATCGGTAGAAACTAGTACTTGTAAGGAAGTAAAACGAATAAGTATCCGAATTATGTGAGACAACGAAGTTGAACTCTTAAGAGGACAAGGATTGTTATTAGAGGTCGAAAATATCCAAGGACTCCTTGCATGCCCATCATCCGCCGATTAAACCGGAATTCTGCTGGAGTGACGTAAAACGGAAATGGACACTCACTTTCACGAGCGCAGGCCATGAGATTTGCAAACATGGTGTTGGGAAATGGGGGTTCACCAAGTTCGCGAAAATAGAGTTTCAACAAGCCTGCCGTTGAGTTGATCTCTCTTGCTTCACGCACGTCAACCAACGGGTCTTCACCTCGTTCGAAAGCGGCTTTGAACTCGTTGATCTCGTTCTGGCTGCCGGAGACACGGAAAATGCCCTGCTGATGAAGCCCTGCAGAGTGCGTCCGCATGTATGGAAGGAAAAAACGGAAGTATAGACGTGAATCATTATGTAACACAATTTCAGTGATGATTAGACAACATGGATAGATGAAGCCAATCAGCATGAAAACACAACAAATGAGAGATGCATCAAAAATACATAAGGAGCATCCTAGCTTTGAAGTCTGTGCACGAGCAATTCAATTCGTTGGCTAGTGGACATTTTGGACCTCATCCATAGAACATTACTCCCTCCGTTGTCTAAAAGGCTCTTTTGAATAAGCGGATACCTTAGAGCGCGTTCTGACGAGTTAACGGGGTACATATTTCATTGACGCCGATAGCCTTTCCATGTTTTCTGTGAGGAGGTTGACTGTTTAGGTGACGGTAACTCTGGTCAGATATGTGATGCGCTTGGTTCATATGAACATCTCAAGTAACTATGCATAGGGAACAATAAATTTAATTCGGAAGCACTTATACAAAACGACGACGTGGCTATGGATAGTTCGTTAGGTCTAGTAGTAAAGGACATCCTGAGAAGAAGCGAGTGACAATTGTCAGATAATGCTGTCAGTGCTTTGTTGTGAAAGTAACATGTTGACGATGTCTAACATAACATCATTCGCTCAACGGTGTCTTTATCTCATAAAGTTGAGTCCAACGAGTTTGGCTTCTTTGCTGTGTTCATCGCTAGACGTGCAAACAGGACATTACAACGCTCTGTTCACCATAAATTAACATAGGCAATCAATGTCAGTTTACCAGGTTTTGTTTCCAGTACATGCGAACTTAGCTTGGCCAAAGCCTTGTTTTATGGAGTAAAGCGTGCTTATACTTCCGATAAGCTGCACGTAGAACGGGGGGTCTTAAGAAATACTCCACAAGCAAATACCTCTCCCGAGAAAGTTGGGGAGGTTTACAGAATAGACAAGAGCGATGAACCAATCGAAATGTTGAAATTCGAAACAAATCGTCTGACAACAAACACATTGTAATCTGCTTTGGCTCGCACGTGTACGGGTGCGCAGTTGCACCCCGTTCCGAGCACCAAACAACCAGCAGTCTACAATCTCAAACACAGTTCGCTTAATTATTTAATCAGTCACGTGTATCAGTCCGCTCGTAGCTGCAGTGACGTTAATATAAGTAGACTATATCAAAAACGAACACAGTGGGTAACAGAACGCGTTCCGAAATGGGTAAAGCAATCGATAACACAACGGTCTCAAGCAGGCGAATCCACTGCTCGAAATTCCACGTCATCTACCAATAAAGATATCATGACAGTTGAGCATTGTGATGACCCAATCAGCTTACGCAAGAAACTATTGCATGGTCGGAACACGAAACTGCTACCGAAGGTGTGCCTATCTGAACTTAACTGTAGACGTTATGTGAACGAAAGTAGCTGAGACAAACTGTGGAACTGCCGTGATCCTGATGATACAATAGTGGGTGTAAATGTGAACACGTCAGCTCACTACTTGCCATTGAATACCTGATGTTTCAAGTGTGGCTGTGGCGACTCAAGGTCCCCTTTCTGCTGTGCTGAGTGTAAATTACAAACTACTTTCTATTTGAGGCTGAAAGTTAGTGTTCCACAGTCAAACTTCACTCAAAAAGTCATGTTCAAGTCAAACAGAGCTGAAAATACGACGACAAATGTCAAGCTTGTTTTGTTAGTGCGATGTTTGCTTGATGCCTCCCTTCACACACACAATAAGAAGCGTATCTAAACGATAAACTGTCGAGAAGCTCATCCAGAACACCCCTTACGCCTATTGTTGAATGGTTTGCCAGTATGCAGATGGGATAGTCCAGTTTGATCAGTATGTACTGTTGAGGGACAAAGTGACCTTAAAATGTTGTGCTTAATTAGTGGTTTGCGAGTGGTGAACAGGTTAAACATCACCAGCAAATTGCAACGGATCAACCTACATCGACCGTGGCCCATTAATAGCAACGAATGGAAAGCCAGGCCCACTTAACCTTCAGCGAAGTAAGGCACCTTTACAGGTCCAACATCCACACACGCGCAATAGCGTGTTCGAATAATTTTATTGTGAACTACTTAACCATAAGAAGAATGGTTCAAGAAGCATGGTCTCACCAATTAATGCCATCAGTAGCAGGGAATTTGTGTATTTCTGGTTTGTAACGAAATCGTTGAAGGTGCTGGAAAAATCGCACATTCCCAATATCGTTTAAACCTATTGCGCAGAAAGTGACTACGACATAACTCACTTGTGACGATTTCGGAAACGAATGCACCCGAAAAAAATAGCAAGATAATTTCTAACACATGGACGTGACTTGTGTGCTTTTTCGGCATATACTCCATACTTTCCGAACAAGTACTGAAACCCTGAGAGCATGAAGTACATTAAGTGTTCAGTGTAGTCGCTGCCGATAACAAAATTTTCCGTTTAACCTGTGCTCAGATTCAATAGATGACGTTTCAAAACTGAGGGCAAATTCCCAATAATCTATAGATCCAAGGTGATACAGTTGTGGTTGCGAAAATTCCAGTTTTCACGCTGATAGATTTCATCTGATCAAGCTTTGTGACAGCTATCCTATAGAAGTAAAAATTAACTGTTACTGATAAGTAGTTTGGGCAAGTTGTTCATTTAGAAGAGACCCAATTATGAAAAAGCTGAGCTTCAACCATCGAAGGGAACGGAATGCCCAGATGCGGTAAGCGGTGGAAACACGTCGGAACTCAGCAATCTCATAGTTGGACCCAATTACTAAACCCACCAGCCGGCGTCATATGAAATCCACCAAATTGCACAGGCATCGACGCTCAGCCGGTAAAACACTTACTGAATTCGAGTATTCTGTTCTTGTCACTGATTTGAGTCCAGTAAGAGCAAATATTTTTTACAAATGGATTTCTTCTAACCATTAATTAATTTTTTGAATGAATTTGCCACTGTTAACAATCAATGGCGGACCAATACACGATGTTCGATGAGTGAGTATGCCGTTAGCAAAACTCTTCCATCAAAAAAGGTGTGACAGACAACTCTATGGGCTGCGCTAATGGAAATCACCAAAGTTGAATCCGGAATGATCGTTACTGATCCGAATTAAATTGACTATCACTCTTAAAGAGAATTTATTTATTACTTTGCCTGCTGCGGATACAATCTTGTCTGAGCGATTAGAAAATCTACCACAATTTATTTTAACAACAGGACCAATATTAACACCACCTTGATCCGAAGCTCTGGGGGATGAACAAGTGGAGCAACTTACACGTTTTTCATCCATAAAATGGGAGTTCTGCTCATGCCACCACATTTCGGCAATACATCCAACTGAATACTTTACCAGTTCATTTGTTCTAACATACCACATTCCCAAGATATGTGGACTTCAGATTAGTTTTCTTTTTTAACAGCATGTTGGCATGACAATAGACAAAGATTATATTTAAAATGATCTCAAAGTTATACGGCAAGTAAAGGGAAGTGTATCAAAACTCGATGAAAAAGTGCATAAAGCGAAAGTTTTGCAGTTTGTTAAATGTATTGTCTAGACTAATGAGAAACAGCCTTATATAAATTTTGCACGCGAGCTTGCAAGCCATAATAAAATAGCATAGATCTTAGAATTGAAACGACTGGCCTCTAAAAGTGAATTGGTTACTCTGATATGAATTTGTACAAAAAGTATAGCCGCTTGATTAACTGAAACTCAACAGCGACCTGCAGAACAGTTTTAAAAGATTACGAAAAATCACCAGGTCTGTGCGAATGGTGCTTCAAACCGGGAATACAAACAGATAGGCATGTCAGGATTTTGAAACAAGCTGACCAGTCGAAATTGTGCAAAAAGCACCTACCAAACTGGACAATAACGCGCGTGCATGACACCAGAATGGAAGGAATCGGTTGTTTGGTGCCTTCCACATATTCATCAATTGTACCACCAAACAGTTTCGGCTTGCCCACATTCGGAACTCGCAGGACTCGACGATTGGCCGGTGGTTTATGGACCAAAGCTGCACAGTGCGAATTCAGTGGGTCACCTACTGGATGTCCGGCAGACGGATTCGCTCGGTGAAGATGCGGTGGTGGACTACCAACAGCCTTTAAATTCACCCTATTCCTCGTCAGACCGATTATTTTTTTGCTCTGAGGCGCCGGAGGAGCTGGAGGTGGCGGAGGCGATGAGGAAGCGAATGTGTCTTCTGCTTTGATTGCAGTGGACGAACGAGATTGGGCCGGAGATCGAGAAGCTGATACCGAACTTGTATCGCCTAGAGGCGTGATAGAAGACGGAAGGACATGCCAACCATATTTGGGTGCAGTCGGCGTAGAAGTTGCAGTTGCAGCACACAGTGACCGACTGGGTTTGCCAACTTTTGAATCGGACTCGATTGCCCGTCGGATTTCAGCTAATTTGACCTGTAACATTTGACACTTATGCATTTCTTCTGTGTATCGCAGAAAACACTGGAAAACAGATATGCGAAATAAAGGCAGGGGTCAGAAGAGGACCATGGAAAGAACAGTCAGATGCAAGTCATAGTGTCCGCTAGTCGTAAAGTGAAACAGAGTAAGGAAGTTAATGAGAAACACGATCGACTTGAACAAGTAGTGTGATGGCCCACGAGGTTAGAGAATATTTAGGTATGCAGGATCCCAATAGAGAACCATATACCCATTAACGTGCTCATCTAATGAACGCAAAGGTGGGTGTCCAATTTTTCATCAATAAGTAAACAGGACATTGGAGTACAGTAGTCGTTCTTAACATTGATGGCAATAACTTAGCGGAATATGCTGGTGCACTGTTGCCGTACAGCCATATAACAAATATCAGGGTAAGAAACTTAGCTCACCCCCAAAAGGTAGGGCTGTATACACCTATCATTTCTACTAACGAAAATGGACGTCCGTTTTAGCAGCGTGTGCTGATATGCCATGTTATGATTATCCGAACAACTCGTTGTACCACATCCTGGGTTAATTCTTCGATGATGAGCTTTCTGGGTTTCATCAAAACTGTCATGATTACGTGGAAACTCTTATTCTATTAACATACAATTGAAGTACTCTCCGATATTTTAAAAATAGCTTCGATCAGGCAAACACATTTCGTGCTGTTCGACGACCCCCGTAAGATAAGGTCTTACACTATCGTCTCACATGAACCAGTGGTCCAAATCATCAAATCATCCAAATCATCAACCGTAAGATAATGCGAAACTTCCATTCGATCATGAAAGTCATTGTTACAGAAATCGTAAACTCCCAATTATAACACGGTTATGTAAGTGCGAGGTATGTCGATGTTGAGTGTATGAGTTTAGAAGAGGGTTTTGCGCATTAAGTGACTTTCTTTCGCTTCTTTGTATTCAGTAACCAGGACTTGTTTCGTCTTTCTCTTCTTCTCCGGGTTGCACGATAATTGAGTGTCGATGTTAACTACTGGTGTACTGTTGCCTGCGAGGATGGTAATGATCCAATGACACTTTTGTACGATATCGTCAGCACACCTCTCCTATACATTCAGACCACTCGCCATAGATGAAGAGAACCTTCGCCATCCTGAAGAATGGGTTTGTGAACTACTTAACATATGAATGATTCCTTGTTCTCCAAGTTGAAACCTAGCAATACCAAATAACCTGTTTCACATGAGAATAATCTACCTACAGCCCAAATCAATATTGCCTTCCTATGGATTTCAGACTAACATGGGACAATGTGGTGTATGTGTGTGTGTGTGGGGGGGGTACAGATTCATCACTGAAATCTTCTAGATGAGTAGGTCTACTTTAATATTTGTTATTTTTCTAGTGCCTACTTTCAGGTTCTTGTGTAAAAAAAACACCATGCTTATCAACCTGTACGACTCAAGTTTACCGTTTATCTCCACTGTTTCTAAGATTAATCAACTGTAAGACACTACATTCCAATAGTTTTTTGGAACTGGTTACTGGTTGTGATCAAGTATAAGTTTTCGATTGCGACTAAAAGATACTGACAGGTTGGTTACCGATTTGCATGATTCGACTCTGATATCAGATGAGCGGTATATAACACAGCGACTATCCGTGTGATATCATGACTTAGCGTAGGCCATAAAACTAACACTGAATCATGTGATTAACGCACAGCAAAGTTACCGCAGTAGTAGAGTCTCAAAAAAGACCTACAGAAGGTGATAATCTAGACCTTGTGTTTCCACTGTGATTGAATATCGCTCCCTTTTTATTGTGGGACACTAGCAGTTTACTTAGGAGATCTTTACGACCTCATAGGTAAAGTAAATACGAAACAATCCCCCTAGCAGTAGAAAATAAAAGAAAGTGATCAATGCACAAATTTCCAGAGTCGGTATTCCAACAGTTTAGACCGAAGTACGAACTCCTTGCAAACAACAAGTGATTGCAAGCAAACAGCTGGATTTTAGAAGATAAGATGGTGCTGATGAAGTGACTTCCTTAAAGCTTTCACTCCAATTTCCTCTAAGTGTACATATTCTACAAGCGGCTCAATTATAAAGGCGCGATATTCACGCAGGTGAACAAAACTGCCCGCTATTCCTCGTAAGATCGTGAACCACAGGCTAGATGTGTTACGAGGTTCAAATTCCCCGAGAGCAAGGCACAGAAACTAATTTATCACTAGTTGTTTCATTTCTCTTTGGTAAACCATCAGCGGGCCACTGAACGTCACCTTACATCAATGGGATACAACAAAGTAAGTACTAGGTGATAAACGATGGGTTAGTAATCGGTGACAACATAATCTAAAATTGAGCTTTTCACGGTTTGATTAGATAAACTGATTTCAGTGACAATGAGGGACATTCGAAGCCTGAAATGGGTGACAAAATATCTCAAAAACTGAAAGTAAAGTAACACACTGGAAGGCTCTGAATAAAGACAACTTAATCATATCTAGTCGAATTTTGTACATCCAATTGAAGTAGGAAGGATGAATAGAAAAACCACAATCAAACATGGGTTCAGTTTATTAACCCAAACGGACCGTTTGAGGTGAACTCGTCTATATACGTCAGGCTATACCTAGAGAAACTCCATAAGCCCCTTCATAACTGTTCGCAGTCAAGGTAGGCTGGTATGCAAGCGGGTTAACGCAGTGCAGTTAACAAAAAATAAAAGTCTATCTAATTTTATTAAGCAACAATGACGAGGGAAATCATAGATGAGAAATTCTGTTATGAAAAAGTGTGGTCTGAATGAAAGATGAAGCTGCGTCGGAAACAGATAAGTTGAGTAATCTTCCAAGCAAGTATTGTACGATGTCACCTGCTTCTGAGCAGTAAAACAACCGGCAAAATCTAAAGCGTAAAATTGGTGAAAAGCCAACAATCACGACGGGTACTGCATTGAATGATAACAAGAAGAGGGAAAACTTCTAGCTGGGAATAACAATTCTACTTTTTACTGAGCGGTAGTTGTGTTAGCTGTCTGGCAGGCAAGAAAAACGGATCCTTTATCATCAATCAAACGCGCTGATTTGATAGATGGACTCAACTGACCCGAACCGGCAAGTATGGATAACGATACTAGTCGATTTCGAAGACGGCTCCATAGATAAACAGGTCCACGAGCAACAGACAAGATTCGGACCCAAGCACGGTGAAACTGATCTTGGGTGTACGCTGCGGGAGGTCTCTAGGCAATATACGGTTGTTGTGTATTTCAACCTAAAAGCAGTTTTCAGTGTGGCTACTCACAGACGCCCACACCTTTTTGGATTCTTAAAGAAATGCGTGCACCTGTGAAGATGGTAATGCTCTAATTTCGGGGCTAGAGTAAACACTAATGAGTTTTCCGGGGTTGTTTGAAACGTTCCCTACAATCCAAATTTATTACGAACAATACTATAAGGAATGCGCTTGATCAAGACGGCATCCAGCATGATGATGTACCGTCTGCACACAGACAATTATCAAATTTTTGAACTAATCTTATATCCTCTGGTATTTTGTACACAGTTTTCTTCGGCACTGAATTGCAAAACGTAGGTCTCAAACACAATACCACCTAGTCAGACTAAGGCCACGTCGTCATCATCAACTATGAAAAAGGCATACTCAATTCAAGAAAAAAATACGGAAAATGATGAGACCTAGTCACTAAACAAATAATCCTATGCGTAAACACTCAATATCAAGGTGTTTGGCGAAAGTGAGGCATCTCCAATAAGACAAGTTCTTTACGACTTTCACTGCTCTGCTTCGTTAAGTGCATTTACTTCACAGACAACTTGGCCAAATATCGATAAAATTCAAGCCACTAAGCCCGAATAACTACCATCCTACCTAACGTGTCCAGTCACCGATCCTGGGTCATGAGGGTCCCAGTCCGGAGAAGCAACCCGACCAACGGTGTTCGACCGTTTTGGTGGATGAATTCAATTCTTTATGCCAAGCCACCTCACATCTTACGCTAGTCAGTCAAAGCGTCGGTAAAGGATGTTCGGTGTACTAGGTGACCAACTGGTATTTTTAATACATGGCAAAACAGTTTAAGTCTGAGCAAATCCATAAACCTCACTACAGAACTCACTTGACAATCACCACCAAACAATCAATTCACAACCTCTTTGCTAGTGTAACTCAATACCAGCGATCGAATGCAGGTATCGATGGTCCAATAACTGAAGACGTTTCACATCGTCTACCATAGTCGGATCAGTTTTGGAACCGTAAAGAAATACAGCCATCACACGCATATGATAAGCTTCAGACGGATGCGGTTTTGTTACCGGAGCTATCTAAAATTGGTGAATAGCGCCCCAGCTTTAACAAAAGAACATCCATTTCATTCGTTCTACCACATCCGAAACAACGTCCTATGTACACAAACCGGTAAACCGAAATACTGAATTCAATGAGCAACACTGAACTCGAATAATCAAAAGTCTTGCAGGAGAACCTTGAATTTTCACACTGCAAAATGAATTCCGAAGTGTGTCGCAGAACGCGAAATAGCGTCTAATATTCTCTGTGCTCGTCAGCATAATCAAGATCAGTCAGTCTCCCACCAGATAAGAAGTCCACAACAGCACCTTCTAAGTGCAACAGACAATCCAACATCATTTCGTCCATGATGAAAGTAAACAAAAACGGCGAAAGTGGATAGCCATCGACGTACGCCGTTCCAGATGACGAAACTGTCAATCACTTCATCACAAACCCTAACATGATCTGAAGTATGCGAATGAAGCGCCACCAGTATGTTCGCGATCTGGTCGGTACACTCTTGCGTTCAAGCGACTCCAAAAGTTTACATCGATCCATTGAATCGAACACATTTTTATAGTTGAGAAATACAACGATCATTGACCGGCAACATACATGACGCTGCTCCAAAATCTGGCGAACAGTGACAAATTGATCCATACATCCTCGCTCAAGAAGAAACAATGCCTGCTCCTACCAACATCTCCATCCCGAACTGCGGTGAGTCGATACAATACAACGAATGCCAAAACCTCAGAAATGACAAAGATCATGCTAATTCCCCTATGGCTTTCGCAAGAGCACCAGATACCTATCTTGAATATCGAAACTACTATTGAGTGACCTCAACACAAACGAACGATATCCACCGTCTATACAAATTGAAACAACTGAATCAAGGCATCTACTAATAACTTCCCGACTGATACCATGTGGGTCAGTAGTCCTATTACGTTTCATAGTGGAAATGCAATTCTGAACTTCAATTTTAGTAGATAGTCCGAACTCTGCTGACCAGGAAAATACGTTACAAATGTATGACGGTAACACTGTAGAAGCAGGAGGCCAACTAAAGTGACTCTCAAAGTGGTCTGCTCAGCGCTCAACCTTCTGCAATTATTACGGATGGATGTGTCACCTGCTTCACTGATAAATGGTTGCTTGTAAGAGTAGCACGGATAGGCTAGACGAGTGTGACAATGTTCCCTGAAGCGAAGACGGTTTCCATTTCCCTAGCTTCTCCATCAGTCAAGCCCCTCGATCGGCGATCGGGCTACGTTTCAGCTTCCAACAGATATCTCCCCTAAACTTGTTATATGAACTGTCAGGAGGAATGTTCCGTCTGACATCTGACAACTCCACAGATTTCTTTGAGATACAACGTTTGTTTGACACATAAACCCGGGAGCCGCGTCCAACAGTACCTGTTTGATGAATTGCCTGTGATATTTGAATCTAGTAGCCATTAGGATCTTCGGGTTGAGAACCGTTAAGTTTGCATTCAGGGTTAGTTTGATACTTACATCTTATCGACGGCATACCAAGTTTCTTAACAGCTAGTCGTTGCTGTCAGTGTGGTCATTGCCCAGCAAAAGTAAGAAACAAAACGGCAAAGTATCAAAGCAGGTTACTTAAGTATCACACGCAGCGTCGAAAAAAACGGCGGTCCAGTGACTAACAGTTTCATTTTCTATCACAGTGGTCAGTAGAATTAATTTTAATCCCACTATCGTGTCTCGGTGACAGACGAGCTCAAACAAGCATGGAGCTGCCCGTCAAATGTAAACATCTGAGAAAATGTCCCTTGGGTTGATACCATCTTTACGTTGAAAGTCCTGAGGTCAGAACAAAATCTTTAACGGACCGAAGTTATGGGTATTATTTTTTCTGATTAAATGTGTTCGCCGTTTATATGCATTCTGATTAATTCATTTGTGTGAACAATCAGGACCTTAGTGCAGTTATTATGCATGCCCCACTTTTCCTCGATGCTACATCGTTCAATACGTTCAACAGTTATGGTAGGTTTGGTACCAGATTGAGCAAGAGTAACCGCTGCTTTCGTTATAACGCTGCTAATAGTATACACGACTAATTTCCATATAGCACAGCAGCAAGGATGCCTGAACTTATGATGCAGTACTTGAGCCCGATAACATTGAATGCGCCTTCTCGATATGTACACATATAGGTGTGAATAGCCAAATAGCAGAAAACGTAAACAGTTGCCTTGTTGCATCACCGCTAAAAATGCGATTTCAACGCAGAAAATGCTGTTAGTACGAAGAACAAACAAAGTAGTGAAAACGCTGCATATTCTAAAATTGTCGCTTTTATCTGTCAAACAGAATAATTGTGCGTTTACAACAGTAACAGTTCGCACGCGACTGACGAGGTGAATCACAGATGTGCAACCATAAGGAAATTCCATTAGAATACCACACAGCCGGGATACTGTATCGTTGTTCTACAGAATCATGAGATTAGACGTAATACAAGATTGCAAACTCACATCCAGATAAAACTTTTCCTGTTCTATTCTTCCGTTCCGATGTGTCGCGCGCAACCGGAGATAGAGGCCGCTAGAACTGTCGTCGGCAGCAGCAGGATTCGAACTGGGACTATGGCTACTATGAGATCGACCCAAAGAACTGTCAGCTTGTTCTGCCGACCCACCAGACGAAGCTCCTATAGGAACCAACGACGAACTGGAACCGGTCGAATTCACACTGCTGGTCGGACCGAGTAAACCATTTGTGTTCGATGACGGGGCACCGACAGAACGTCGATGCCGAGGACGTTCAGTGATAAACAGACGTGAGACATCATAATCCTTTTGATTAATGAGTTCCAGCAATCGTTTTTCAACCTGATAACGGCGGTGGGAAAATGAAACATCGCAATCCAGAGCTACAATCAACATACTCAATGGCCGATTTTGTGCAGATGAAAGCCCAACACCGAATCGTTTCGTTCTTATCAACAGCTTCAGATCAAATGAAACTGTCAAGTAGAACTACCGGGCGAGAAGCGATAATTCAGAAACTAGTGGAAAAATACTAGCCAATTTTACCGTCCGTATTACACACTAATGTATAGTGATAACAAAGGTAATATAAAAGCATAAACGGTTTACAAACAAAGGCAGATCAGAAATGTCCAATCAAAAGAGGCCGTACTAGGCCGGATTCTGTCAGTAACATGAGACAATCTAGCTTAACTAGACCCGACTGAATGTGGATTATCTAATAAGCAGAATACACAGAACTGGGATCTAAGCCTTTTAGGTGACAGACGATGAGTCGACCCAAACCACGACAAGTAGGATAATGCTACAAAGACCGGCTGGAAATCTTCATTCGAAAAACCAGACATACAGGACAAGAAAATATAGCCAATGGAGGAAGTTATTATAAAGACAGGAGGTAATGGGCAAAAAAGTTAAGCAGACATGCCAGGAATAAAAATTACAAAATGAACCCGTAAAGTTCAGAGACGAAAACTGTACTATGTACATTTCAGAGCAGATATATGACTCTCAAATAGAATACCCCGCATCAGTGTTAAGCTAACGATATGCAATCGGAAGCAGATAACGATCGAACGAGAGGTAGTACGAAAACTGGATCAAGATTGGTACGTTTTTTGAGAGGTGGTTAGACATTTATTTGGTTCAACATCTATTGTATGAATCGTGGTTGATCAGTTTAAATTTAGGACATCGTATTACTTTACAAAGGACCCTACGATTGAACGACCAAGACAGTTGCAGTGATTAGACAGCGCTGGCCGGCCAGAAAAAGCACTGTATTAAAATCCATACAAAGGCGTCGCAGATTGATCAAAGTCACACAATCCTCGAAATTATCTGACTGCAACGAAGCTGAGTCTCCTAAACAGGGATGAATAATTGATACGTAATCATGTTTTTCTGTAATAACATTAACCTAAGGAGTACTTGCTTGAGGTTTCTTAACAAAATAAACCGCGTGACAATGACAGCTCCTTTGAATCTGAAAACGTATCAACCATACCGTATAGATGGTGTCAAAAAAGTAATCCGCAAAATACGAAGCTGAAAACGGATCAGGTCTCTGGTTGGCAAATGAAGAGTTTTCAACGTACAACTTAGGCTACTAGTAGAAACAGTGATGTACACACTAAAGCTACTGGATCACCGATCACAAACAGTTGTGAACCGCCTAAGCTGATCCGCCGCACTGGTAATTAACTATACATACAAACTTACGTACAAGGAATCATACATTCTTCTTCCAAGGTTACAAAACACAGGAGAGTAAAAATAGGAAGGAAAAACAACAGGAGGTGGTATAGAATAGGGAAAGAGAGAAACATGACCGTCCGAAAACTGGAGCTGGCATTTACCACTTCCAAGGTTTTCCATGTCTCTTCAGTCGAAATACGAAGAGCCTCGATTTCTGCCGACAGCTGTTTCGCGTTCGTCTCCAGCTGATCGCGCAACACGCCATCGATCTGGATTTGTGATTCCTGAAACAAATAAAAGAGTCAATGGGGGTGAAGTGTAGAACAGACAGATTGCATCAAATTTGTTCGACGTATACCAGTCTCGCAATACCCTGGGCTGTTCAGTTGAGTGAGATTACCACAAATACAAAGACAGAACAGGGTACGTACAATACAGAACTGAATAGATTCGGTTGCAAAAAACTAACGCAACTGTAGAAATGTTCACGAACACTGATGCCGGAAACAGCTAGATAGAAAACTGACACACCGGAAAACAGATCGGCACAGAATGGCGATATGAACCTTCTACCAGAAAAAAATACAGGAGATAATCAGGTGGAGTTATTTTCCCCCGAGAGGACAAAGAAGGAAGTAACGAAGGAACCACGTCGCCCAACAATGAGCATGAAAGTTATGCTTTGATATACAGTTGACCCAAAAGCGCAACATGAAGTGAAATACTAGAATATACTTGCTACATCGATCACTGATTCAACTGTCTCGTCCAATTGGCCGTACGTTGCCATACGGGCTTCATCTAAGAAGATCGGAACAACGTCGAGTAAAGAGAGGGAATCGAGAACCATTGAAATTAAAATCGAGGGGTACACTATTCGTTAGTTGTGTAGTGAACCTTTGGACACAAAAAATATACAGGGTGTTGTGAAGCGTTCATTTAGAACAGATCAAGCAGGCATATCAAATACACTGGCTTCATTCAGACTTGCAGCAGTTTTAAGGATGTGCACAGATTGAGTAACAACTCACCCAGAGCGCAGAGATCTACTACTGTTATGGGCGTATCGGTAAACATCCCTGATGTACAGGATGATGAATATCCGCCATTCATGTGATCGACATTTCTCACTCACACATGCGACCGACATTCATTCACGCGATTTTGAAAGCATTTGCAGTTCCATATTTGGAATAAACGTTTCCATAGCATACAGTTTTAGCTTCAGAAGTTGACGGTGTGGCTAATAAAGACGAACTAACCTCTTTCAAGTTACAAGAAAGTAGTTTACACCGGACTCAACTAACATCAAGTCATACACTGAGAATGTCCAGGTCACCTTAAAACTTCCTGAAATGGAGCCCTGACCCAACTGTTCATCATCACACTCTAATCGATCTCCAAGTGTTTGGCTTTCGTTAGTCAGACTGTTAAGTTCAAAAGAATTGTTCTGAATTAGAGGTACTAATCAGGGTCGTATGCAGTGCTCGGTGAGAAATGCTGACAGGATGGCTGATCGATATGCATAACAAATAAGCCGCAGAGGAATTGACTAACATAAACTGAATATCAGTCATAACTTATTGTTGTTTCCAAATTCGGGTAGACGTTCCAGATAAAAGCCTTTTCAAGAGAAGCACCAAAACTGAACTTTGGTTTTATTAGAGGCCGTCAATTGTGTACTACCTCACCACGGCCCTCAATCTCATGAGGTGTTGGACATTGCATCATTGAATTCACATGAGGAATGATCGAATCAACGCAATTAAACGTTCAGTGACATTCAGTTGCGAGTAATTCCAAAGCTGTCCGATCGTTTCGAGAAAAGACATGGTCCTGTTTACAAGATAAGATGTTCTGATCGTGAGATCATCGCTTGAAACAAACGGAGCAGTTACCGTGGTTCCCCTAGAGTCAATCGAGTAACCTGGGTATTACACATAAGCAAATGTCGCCAAGCGTTTGGACACAATAAGCAGGTCGTGTCCAGTGCGAGGCCAACGGGCGACGATCGACACGGTTGACTCACGGGAACCTGAACCAGAGTTCAAATCCTGGTCGTGGGAAGGATACGCGCTACTGGCGAGCTCCAAAAAGGACAAAATTCGAGTTCAGTGTCTCCTTTTGACAGGAATAAGCTGGAAACTCGATTTGAACGAAAAAACTGCAACTCAATGTGATCAGAATTAACTGAATGACATGTAAGCGACGTTCACTGAGACGGCCACAACAACAACAAATTACTTTAATCGCTCTGAATGAGTCGTCACTCAGCTAATACGCGTGCGTAACAGTTCAGTAAGTCTGAGAGAACACACCACACTTTACACACGCTTTAATCGTGTGGGCTGGGCGCCACAAACTACTCTGTTCATTTTATGCCGCACTGTGTAGACAATGCTCTGTTGTAGTCGTCTACTCGCTTTCAAACACTCAGAATTACCTTATCAGGTTTAAAAAGCTCTGAGGTGCGAATGTGTGATTGCGATGACGAATCCCATATGGGAAAATCAGCTAACGGATCCGAACGATAAATGGATGTCCGCTATCGCACATCGGTTTACTGTCAGTGAGACCTCTAAACAACTGATTACCATAGAGCAGGAGTTGAACAAAGTTACAAACCGCACCCCCACTTCGGTTATTGCGGACGACAATGTTCACCTGTCAGCAACTGATGCACTCAAAATAACTACCATTAGGGTTCAATGAACAATTCTGAGGTTACAAACGATTGCGGGGGTCGTAGGATATTTATGAATGTCAAAAATCCTCTCGACTGATCAGTCCCACTCCATCTTGTGACTGTGTGACTAATCGCCTATCTGTTATTCACGCAGCCCGCATTTAAGATGCCATATTTTCAACCTAATCTCTTGGTCATTGATTTTAATTCACACGCCCACACCCGTTGCTGTCTGTCAATCGCTCCCTCCACAAGCCTTGTGAATACGGCCTTCCCAGAGGCCATCATGACAGTCTCATCAACTAACCAATCTGCCCGAATGCCGGATAATTAGTCATACATCAGATCGACCTAATCGCATTTTGTCGGCTCGTCCTTTGCCTGCCGGTCACCCGTGCTTTGCGACTTATTGTGACCAATCATTGCCCTTTATCCCGCGAACGCAAACAAACTGAGGTTTATTTCTTGTACTTGATCATACTGTTCATATTAATAGTACTATGTCTCCAGCGATTTGATTTTGTTCTGATATTTGGTATCGTTGGCTATACGTGCACCGCCCAACACTCGTCGGAAGAACGTGCAGGATAACTTTACATTGATGATGATGATCCGGGTGCCATGTTAAATGTATTTCAAATGTGGAGGAGAACTGAGGTGGGTAATTTAAGGCCAAAGTGTTGAGAGCGGGAAATCAGTCAAGCTATACCGTCTGCCTGATCTGGAGCGCCTGAATCAGAATGAGCCGAGTAACCAACACTGAAAAGATGAAACAGAAAATTCAACTGCAGCGAAATACAAGGTTGTTTGATCACACTATTGTTGACTAGAGAGCCACTTTGTCACACTCTGTCAGGAGAAGTCGAATAGAAATATGAAAAGCAATTTGGAATTGTACAACTGAGAAAAGATTAGGAATTGAACTCTACGTGATAATAAGATACATCCATGATGTAAGTGCTTCATGAATCCCATGCTCTCAAAAAGTCGCTTCATTGTGATCAGTTTCGGTCGTGTTTGGACTTGTCAACAGAATATGGAAAAAGAATCGAGTCGACAGCCTCGCTGTTACACGCCACAACTTGTTTTCCAATCGGCACAAAGTTATTCAGTAGAGCAAGATACAGGCATGACGCCGGTAGTGCGCTCAAATTTTAAGACAGGAATTCCAGCCTATACTGAAGCGAAGTTTCCGTTCGTATATCGTGCGCATCTGTCTGATTACCTTCGTTCGGTTGCAGCTGTGTTGTCGATCTTCATCTGTCAGTTGGCTATTATTGGACCGAGTTTCTCCAGTGATAGCTTGTTCAATGCTTTGTGTTGTTCACAAGTTTTCATCTTTGACCATGTTCCAAGGCTTCCACAATATATTCCAGTGAATGTCGGATTAGTTGCGCCCTCCGTTGACTTGCTTCTCTGTCATACTAGGAACATCACTTAGGTTGGTGTAATAAAAGTTATCGTTTGTATGCTATTCGAATGATCTGAATCGACAGGGTTGTGAGTTACAGGCACTAGTCTCAAGTGTTCAATGTTATACTCACAGTCATTTTCAGCTAGATGGAAACTGGCGACCAGAGATGAACTGCGTTTATTCAGCAAATTATATATCGAGACAGCTTTAGAATTCCAGCTACCCTAACGGCTGTCTCTATTTAGCCAATCGGACAGACAGAATGATCGATGCGTACTGACTAAAGTTCATGCCCATTGATAATCGATAGGCATAACTGATTAATGAACAAGTATGCCTACAGGATAGAATCGTAGTTCACCACCGCGAACAAAAGTGCATATTTATTCCCTGTTGTTGATTGGCGGAACTGACCAGTTTACGGATAGAAATATCACGAACTAGTTGCGCACTGGAAAAGTAAGAGAGTTTGTCCAGTCATACAAACGTGCTGACTGATAAGGATTCAGTGGGTGGCAGTTAAGACAACCTGTTGCCCGGAAAGATGGCACGCCTCTCCACACCTACAGTAGCAAGCACATGCCCAAGTAACAATACAGGATCGCAGTCAAAATGAAATCCCACGAAAGAAGGCTGAACAAAGGATGATATTTACTACAGAGTCGAAAGAAAAGACGTGAACTGAGGGCATTTTGAAGACAACGTTGGGAAAACGGGTGTCTGTAAGTCAACGAAGAACGCTACAACTCGTTCAGACACGTAGTATGTAAAAGGTAGGAACAGGGGATTGCTACACAACCATCAAACGTCAGGGAGGTATGAAGTATGATAAACATGCGCTCTGAAAAAGAACTATGTGACCTAGGTAAACATACTGGCATCAAGAAGGAAGTACAGGGTGGGTGGAGACAGACAGAAAAAGCATTGGCGAGAGACAGCTAACCGAGTGTTCAATGACGTGGAAATCGACAATGAAAACAGAATGACCATGCACGGGGACCATAAAGGCCTGTGATCAAGGCCGTTAAACAGACACACACAGAGCCACTTACGCTGTCCTCTTTTGCGGGCATGAAAACAAACGGATTCGGACGCGTATAGCTGTGTTCGTTGCACCTGAGAAAACACGCTTTGTCCTGTCTCCAGTCCAGTGCAGTCACTGTTCGGTTGAACATCTCAACTATCGAACTGTGACACGTTTTCAAGGCCTCCTCACAGCTCAAATGCATCATAGCAGACCGAGCCAGACTGTTATGGAAGCCGCAAGCGAGACACTGAATGAGGTGAGATAAAAGATGCTGAGCAGCAAAAGGCAGGCATAAAGTTACTGTGAACATGAGAGACTGACAAGAGCGTAAGCCGGCGGAATAAAACTGAATGAGTGCATGGTCACTAATAAATACTACTCATAAAGTGGAAGAAGCCTGTTGTAAATGTTGAGTTAATAAAGTGGAACGCACTAAATCAGACTACGCACTAGAATTTCATTCACCAAACGAACGTTACAGAGAGTTTGGGAAAGAGTACATATACAAAAAAGGATTACTACTGGTTGGCAGGTAGACAAGCTGGTAACACGGCTGAGTAGAAACACTAGACTGAGGTTACGTCATCAGCTCCGTATCCATACGAGGGGGGTATTCGAAACGGCAAACGGGAAAAAAATTGCGTGGAGATTAGCACTGTAACCATTCTACACTTGTAGCGGATGAATGTTAGAATGTGCGGTTGGCAGCGTGTGCGTCAGAAAGCACACCGTGTGGCATGCAGTAGAAAACATCCCTGTAACTATCAGTCTGAGGAGTGTAACTGAGAGAATACGCTGTATGAAGGCACATCCACGACCATAATCGAAATGAGAGATGCTTACATGGATAAACACTGTTTGAAGTTAGAACCAAGATAAGGAAATCCATCGGACAAGCCTAACAACCAACTTACCGGCTGAAACAGCCCAACCTATTAAACACAGAATGAACACGAGACAACCGCACCCAGGAGGACACTCACATCAATTATATCTGGAGCCTCTTCGGCAAAATAGCGGGAGATGCTGTGATTAGTTGCAGCCAACTGGACCAAATAGTCGTTGCGAGCTCGCGCGGTGGCGATCATGGTACCTGTGTAGGTCAAGTCCTTCTACAATAGAACAGGAAGGACACCGAAATGCGGTCAGAAACGAACAACGAGGCCGACTTATACCACGAAAAAACTCATGATAAAATAAACTGATTAGAACGAATTATGGATTATGTGTGTTACATCAGGAAGATGGTCTCACAGTAATAAAGAAGCTTAGATAAATTAGCAGTGGGAAGGATTCCATAATCTATTTGATTTGAGTTGGTAAAATATTACACTACGATACGCTAAGATACTATGAGGGAAATTGGAAAAGAGAGAAAACTGATTATTAGGCAAGCGATGCTTACCACTTTCTTAAACGACGGTAAGAACTGACTGAAACTGAATAAAATGAAAAGCAATGAAATATGTGAATTAAGTTGTGCATGACAGTTTCTCATCTATGGGCATAACAGTGGTTAATCGGGCAGGTCGTATCGTTAATCAGACTTGTCGCGTCCTATGACGTCAAGCCTAATTCTTGTCCGATCATTCTTATAATTGTTGCATCTTCCGTATGCAGATGAAGTAGGAACGCCATCAACTACACTCGTGACCTCCTTATGCAAAGCTATTCGCAGCGTACATGTTCCGTCCATGTGTACCATTAAAACAGTCCGATTTAATCACATTCTCATCCTGACTGTCATGAACTGAGAAAAGTTACCATTGCAACAGAAAAACGTTTCAATGTACGGTCCAGTCTCATTGTCAACTGAACGTATGGGACACAGATAGCCCAAATACCAGACTTGACATTCGTATGATCCGAATCAACATTTCACCAGCCAATTCAACATAGCTGTAAGATAAACCGTGTGCGGATAATCTTTCCAGCAAGTAATTAACAATGTACGCTATTCTGTAAGAATGGACTCCTCGAATGCAATCAGTTAGCAGACATACTGACAAACTATAGCTGTACAATGAACACAACTCATACATACCTTGTGAGACCGCAGGTTACTCATGAACTATTTTCTATCAGTAATACGTTCTGTGCAAACCGATATAGATTTCCCAGCTTTTTACAACTCATACTCTTGGCGAAAGATGGTTAATAAACCGACTTAGTTTCGATCATACGAATAATACTAATCAGCACCATCCACATCGGGGTTAATCTGTCGAACGACCACAATGTGCATCAATAGAGACTAATCATCGATTCCGTTTCGTGATCACTTCACGAATAACAAGGGTGATTTAGTGCCGAAGTCAAGCTTAGTGAAGAGTAAAAATAAGAGATTAAGACTAGGTACATATAAATAAATGTACAGGATGTAGCGAGAGACAAAGAAATACATTTAGAAAGACTGAATAAGGAAGCTTAGTTGCGTCAGATGAGACTGATGAAAAACGTTCGCATGCTGTGAACTGAGCGGGGAACAATAAGATTAACGAATCGTTTACGGGAAGTGCTTCAGGGATCCGACGAAGTGTAATATCCATTAATGACAAGACAGGGATGACAACTGGTGAACTATACATCCAGTAGGAACGCATACAACACAGGTCTTAATAAACTGATTGACCAAGTGGTGTGGAATGGAGCGGGAATTTAGGTGTCAGATATAAAACGAAAGTGTCCGGATTATGGTGAAAATATCAACAACAGGATTTGATCACGTCATATCACTCAAAGTAATCCCCAGATAATTGAGTGAAACAAGTTGAAGTGGGGTTCATTATTAATATGGAGTAGAAAGTCTTTCATATTGAGTCTCCTACATAAATCAAAATAGCATGTCGACAGATTTGGATGTTTTAAGAGACCAATTGCGGGACACCGATCAACATGAAAGTTCGAGTCAACTGTGCAGTATGGTTGGAGAATGAAATCGAAACGGTCGTTTCATACTTAATAAGACACCTGTCTATTTGGCTTTAAGAGTGTGGTCATAAGTTGGAATGGATTACGTATAAACAGACTAAGAGGAGGGGAATGCACACTGCAGAACATCGGAGCACGCGATGACTGACGATGGGACTTGATCAGCAGGGTGGGCAGATGAGCCTCAATTTTTAAAAGAATCAAACGAGACATCGAGAACTGGTGTTCGAATGATAGATTCATTGAGGATTTGAAGCAACGACAATCTAGCAATGCTTCCAAACGCATTGACAAGGTTTGGGAAACACGGGAATAGCACTGGATTTTCGATAGAAAGATGACAGAACGAAACAAACTGGACAAGCGAAAACATCAGGAGTTGAACGGAAGTGACGAGAGGCAAACTGAACAGAATCCGTGATGTTCGTTTGGGTTTCCAATTGAGCGAGAATTAGTTCTTCGAGAATTTTCAATGCTGTAGACGTGTATGAAATTGGACGAAATTTGGCTATTCTTTTTTTAGGGACTGGTGTGATGCGTGCCGTCCTCCATTAGTCAACTATTTTGTGCTGTGTGAAATATTCGGTGAATAACTCAGCTGAAAGTTGATATAAAAACTCAGCACACTTCTGAGGAACAATTAGCTGTAAGCCGTCAGGTCCGTTTATTTTACTGGGCTTCAACCAGAAAGGTGGCTTAGAAACGACTGAACTCACAATGGTGACAGACGCGTCGGCGAGCATGTGGGAGCAAGGAAGGAATGGCTAGCTGTCCTACTGAAAGAGCGATTTTGAGCTCTTTAACATCGACAACAATTTTTTTTTGGTAGCAGAGTTCAATCCATATGGCTTTTTTATGAGTTGTTGAACCCCACTGCGGATTTTGCCACACAGAAATGTGTGGATGTTAGTCAAGTTCAAATGATTTACTTTGTATCTGGTAGAGTTTGAAGCGCGCTTTAATGTTTGCCATAAAAACCTATTCTTTCTTTTACTGCGATACAGGGAAAGGAAACTGTCCGTATGGTTGGGAAGTAGCTTCCATGAGCAGAAGAGAGAGAAGAAATCAACGTGACTAACCGTCCGATTGTACTGGATAGAGTCGTCATGAAAAAAACCGGATGAAAATACGACTTTCGTAAGCCTACTGTAAATAACAGGAAAAGATTGCCGAAGTCTACTTCTGTTCACGCCACAACGATTGAAGAAAATGTGATGCATCGTACCATTTCGCACCCGTGAAGAAATAATTTCTCACAATCGTCCTATATACACGACCCTTAAACAACAGGGCAATAAACAACAGACTGCGAAATAGCGTCTAGCAGTCTCTGCGAAGCTCTATAACAGACAAAAAACATCATGTCGTCAGCATAATCAAGATCAGTCAGTCTCCCACCAGATAAGAAGTCCACAACAGCACCTTCTAAGTGCAACAGACAATCCAACATCATTTCGTCCATGATGAAAGTAAACAAAAACGGCGAAAGTGGATAGCCATCGACGTACGCCGTTCCAGATGACGAAACTGTCAATCACTTCATCACAAACCCTAACATGATCTGAAGTATGCGAATGAAGTGCCACCAGTATGTTCGCGATCTGGTCGGTACACCCTTGCGTTCAAGCGACTCCAAAAGTTTACATCGATCCATTGAATCGAACACATTTTTATAGTTGAGAAATACAACGATCATTGACCGGCAACATACATGACGCTGCTCCAAAATCTGGCGAACAGTGACAAATTGATCCATACATCCTCGCTCAAGAAGAAACAATGCCTGCTCCTACCAACATCTCCATCCCGAACTGCGGTGAGTCGATACAATACAACGAATGCCACAACCTCAGAAATGACAAAGATCATGCTAATTCCCCTATGGCTTTCGCAAGAGCACCAGATACCTATCTTGAATATCGAAACTACTATTGAGTGACCTCAACACAAACGAACGATATCCACCGTCTATACAAATTGAAACAACTGAATCAAGGCTTCTACTAATAACCTCCCGACTGATACCATGTGGGTCAGTAGTCCTATTACGTTTCATAGTGGAAATGCAATTCTGAACTTCAATTTTAGTAGATAGTCCGAACTCTGCTGACCAGGAAACTACGTTACAAATGTATGACGGTAACACTGTAGAAGCAGGAGGCCAACTAAAGTGACTCTCAAAGTGGTCTGCTCAGCGCTCAACCTTCTGCAATTATTACGGATGGATGTGTCACCTGCTTCACTGATAAATGGTTGCTTGTAAAAGTAGCACGGATAGGCTAGACGAGTGTGACAATGTTCCCTGAAGCGAAGACGGTTTCCATTTCCCTATCTTCTCCATCAGTCAAGCCCCTCGATCGGCGATCGGGCTACGTTTCAGCTTCCAACAGATATCTCCCCTAAACTTGTTATATGAACTGTCGGGAGGAATGTTCCGTCTGACATCTGACAACTCCACAGATTTCTTTGAGATACAACGTTTGTTTGACACATAAACCCGGGAGCCGCGTCCAACAGTACCTGTTTGATGAATTGCTTGTGATATTTGAATCTAGTAGCCATTAGGATCTTCGAGTTGAGAACCGTTAAGTTTGCATTCAGGGCTAGTTTGATACTTACATCTTATCGACGGCATACCAAGTTTCTTAACAGCTAGTCGTTGCTGTCAGTGTGGTCATTGCCCAGTAAAGTAAGGAACGAAACGAGAAAGTATCAGCGCACGAACTTAGTCCAAGCATATGTTGCAATAAGAGCAACAGTCCTGAACAGAACCCCACCACCTATAACTAACACCTATGTGATCTATCTGAAACCAGGCCTGATTCGAAAAAGGGTAGCAAGTATAACAGTGACGAGCACGGCGTCTAAAACTAGCTCATGCTCAGCTGCAACAATCGCCCGCCATTATCCCAGTGATGTGATGTTATCCCAAAGCCGCCAACTAAACGAGTCTCGGCCTCACCAGTTGTTCATATTTCCGGTCAGAATAGCTGTCAGAACCATTTGCCGACTGGAGAACAGGCCAGATTCGAGCAAAAGACGCCACTGACACCGACGTCGCTACAATTAGTTGGAACATAGGTAGACAATGAAAAGATTTCTGATGGTTTTACGTCCAGAACTGGCCTTAATAGAACCCGTCAAACGGACGGCAAAAAGTTTACTGTAATCAAGAACCCGATCTAATAATGCGGCTGCGGTTGTCGTGATGAGGACTATACCTATTCCAGCTTGACGTGTAACGGTGGCTGTGGAGTCACCCGGAGTGTATAACCAGTATCGGGTAGACAATCCGGGTGCTGTTAGTTCCATGCGTTGACCACTTTCTTGGATTCTAGTCTCCAAGATACAGCAGACATCGACATTCAAAAAAGTTCAACGTCCGTGAGAGAGCGTCCTGTTAACCTTTCTGTTTTGGAAATACATTAATTTGTATTCTACGTTCAAGAAAAAGTGATGGAACTTACCGACACAATGTTACTATGATTAGCAATATCTGTTGTGGGACCTGCAGGGTAATCACTGAAAACGGGGATCGAGAAGGTCCTGAGAGATACATGTGATAGGACAGCAGGGGAGTGGTCAGCAGCAGCAGCATGCTTTCGCTCATCCACTCTGCTATATGCAGCAGATAGGACGATCCGCTTCATACAGCGAGACGGCCGATGCAGTATGGAATTACTGATGTTAGGAGTGTTCATGGTTGTCAGTGGGCTGAGATATTGTCAAGACGATTAGGGTTCTCAACGAAAGCCTTTGGCTCAAAAGTTTGTACCACAAGGCAGCGAGTGGGTGGCATTGTACCAAAACTGATATATTTTCGGAGAAAGGGTGTCAGTCTTTTTCTAACTCCCAACCTGGAGGACCAAGAGACTGTGGTCTGTCAGACCTCTACCTATTGGCCTGCCTAGTATGAATGACTCTGTCGGTGTGATCGTTACACCGTCCAGTTTAGTCCAATAGATCATTGAGATGCGCAAGTCGTCGCGCGGCGCCATGATCCACTCTCGTTGTGATGAAAGCCGAAAAACTGTGCAACTTGAGCGACTAATCGTCGATTGCCAACAAATGCATGTATGTTTGGTAGCAAGCCTGATACTTTGTAGCGTACCTAGCTAATGCGAATTACGAAGATGTTACTTTCAAAGATGGTAATGATAGGAAAACAAGACAATGAATTGGAAGTGACATACAACACAGATGAATGAAAACCTTCAGCGAGAACCTAGATACCGCATTAGGTAGTTTACGGAGAGTAACAGTCAGCTGGTAACTGAAAACCCTTTCAGATCACGTCTCATTGTGATCAAGGCAGGTGGCTTTTCCAGTTTGTGCCATCACATTCGAAAGAAATGCTTCCAGATACCGTAAACGTGCGCATACATTCTACCATAGACAAGCATCCTTGAATACAACTTCGTTTATCTCCACGGTTATGTTACTGCAAACCCTCTCAATTAGTCACATGAAGTCATGCGTTCTTACGTTCGCTGATCTGTGCGATAACACGGTACGTATCTATTGAAGTTGGCACTGGCTTAGCTACCAATGACCGTGTCGTAAACACTCTCAAACGTTTTACTATCTTAGCTGGACAGAACTTGTGGCAGTCAAGACATGAGTCAGGCGAAAAAACAATTAATGTCACCAATTTCTAGTAGATCTGTACTTTTTCGAAGCGTTGTGAAAACTTTGCTGAGCTATATGAGCGATCAGTAATGTGAGAAGTGCACATGAAATTAAGTTATCAAATAATGTAAAGCAAATCGTGTATGATGAACGACCCTCGAGGAAAATAAAGCTGACCCTATCAAAAGCCTTCATAGAAAATTAGTCTGACAATCGGAAAATTGTCCGGTTCGACAAGGGGGAGACTAACAGTAATTCGATTACAAAAACCAGCCAGGTTGAACAAACTGATGAAAACTTACTTCACACAGCACAAGTTCCGTACAATTTTATTGACGGGCGATGTGTAAGACGAACATTGTATAACACCAAGATAGAATACAAAGAAAAAAAATGTGCTGAACAAGCTTATTAGTAAACCACAGAAGACAATGCCGAAAAAACTGTTTTCCACAATCCTTCGTCATATTAACACGTTAGAAAAAACGGAAACAGATAACAGAATGTTGCTGGCCCACAGGAATGAGATCATACTGGTTAAACTGCTCAAACGGCGAATCGCCAGTTTTGTTGATGAGTGATCTAGAGATTCACACACATAATTAGGTCACACAGTTAGGGGTTGAAAGTTGGTTGCGAACAGAGGCCAGCGATGCGACCTTTGGTCACGACAGCCATATAGCCTGCACAACTTTGTTTTCAGAATAAGTAGCGGGATTGCGTAGTCGGATAAAAATCAATCCTACGGTAGCCAGCATTCACTGTCCGATCTCCAAACTGAACGAAAAGCCTGTTCAAGGTCAATGCGGTGGTCTTTATCGACAAGATGTGCAATCACCGCACTGTTAATGATCCTGAGCGAGACAAGATAGTTTCTGTGATCTATTCAGATATCTCATCCGGTTATCCGACCTATACTAAACTATGGAAGCTAATACAAACGGCACAACTATAAAACAACGGATGATAGACAAATAACTTAGTGGAAACAAAATCATCAAGTGTGGTCATGGATTCAAGTTCCGGTCTCACTGACTGCGTTTGCTGTGAAAGAATGGAACTACTGACGACAACATCCCGCCAATATGTAACCCAACGTCAGCAACCGCCAGCTTTTTAAAATAGCAGCACAGCCAACCAACTGAGCGGTGCACAGTAAAGCGACTCATTCTCTATGGAATTCTGTTTATGTTAATATAAATGAGGTTTACCTGTGGCATTCGATTGAGATAAACACGGGAAAGACCCAAACACGCAACGTGGTGTCAACTGATCGTGCTGTATAGATTCAGTGCTTCAAACAGAGATTTGTCCGGAATGATCAGGCGCACTTCGAAAAAGATAGAGTTTTGTCTGAAAGCTAAATAAATTGCCAGCCTCCACTGCAACCGTTTATATTTTTCTAAAGCAAAACGGACGTATCTACGTTTTGTCGTTTGTGAAATTGGAGACCGTACAGACGAGAACTGCGAATTTGTTGCCATGGCAGTGTTAGTTTGTATGCTACTGCGTGTGCCGTTCATAAACTTAGACGATAAAGCGGCGACCATCGAAATTGGCAGACCATACGTATATACAATGTAAGCATGCTCAAATCAGCATGAGATGACCGAACCGCAATTTCTAAGTTGCTTATCTCCTTCATCAAACCGAGGCAACAACAACAACAAGAAGTGGACAGAATATCGCTTGCATGTTCTGTCTAAAGATGAATTTCACGGTGGAACGAAAAAAACTGCTTCGCCTATAAAACAAATTTATGAGGTAGGAAACTATATTACATCAACTAACTTCTTCTAGGAAGAGAGCCTTTAAAAACCTTACAGAAAACACTCTTAGGGGTTCGGGATAAGTTTATTTAACTCAGTAAGATACAGTGCAGCAGTCTTGTCGGATCCAGCTCGGTAGGTTTACACACTGACCGCAGTGCATTCCACTAAAGTATATAAAACAGATAATGCGAGCAATGTGTTTTGGTGATAAGCTTTTGCGGATGTAGTTGCATTCGCTCAGGTGCGATGTGCATTACAGTACCGCGGTGATAAAGTGAGGATAGTTCGACTGAACAACAACGGTGAATTTTTTCGTCGTACCACTCTAGTGAATGATGTTGGACATTGTCAGATCCGGTGAATGAAGGAAAACAAGGAGGAAATTAATCACCTGTAAAAATAGAGGATAAGCAGAGCGTAAAAAGTGATCCATCCGCCAGTTCACAAACAGACTGAAAGATCGAGAGTAGTGAAGCGCACTTCACCAATTCATAGAAGGTTCTTGAAGTAATGAAGCAACTGAACGACTCTTCCCAAAATTTGAGAGAATTAATTGCGAAAAATGTGGACTACTGCTGGATTCGAACCAACGACAGAAACAGCATGTTCAGACGTGGCAAGTGCACTACGGGCTGAGATACGAAGCCACATCAGGCGCTCTGAACCTTTACAGTTGTCCTCAGTTACCCACTATGTAACAGTAAGGGAGGTCTAACACTCGTCGGTGTCGTTAGCGGATTCCAGCGTGAATTGGTTGAGAAATCCCGCTCAGGTTGTCAATCCCAAGGATCATACAATGGTCTCAATGACACAGCGTGTCGGGTGAGTAACTGATTCCAAATGTGAAATGTCCGGGCCTTCAGCGTAGCTATGAAGCTTAGCTGGTAGACCACATGCCGTACGTGGGTGTGCTATTTCTGGCGCTGGTTCGAATCCAGCTGAAGTAAACATTTTTCGTAATTGGGTTCTTTCTAAATGATCAAATCTTCTACACTACTTATCAGCAAGACACTTTCCCAAAACATTCGCTTTTCACATATTACACCTCTTAATTTGGTTTTGAATCTAAATACAACGACAGTCATTGTGTCGTTCTTCAGAAGGAGAGTCCCTGAATTCAAATACTCGTCCAGAGCTAGCCAACCTGTCACTAACCCAGTCCGTTTGTAGTTATACTGTTGCACGACAACGAATGTTGGATAGCGTAATGTCTACCGTTTATTTTCAATTGTCGGGTGGGAAACTAACAAACCGTACTACTTACCTCAACGTCTGATTACACATCAGTGTGTGGTGATGCGTAATTATAACGAAAAGCTAACGGCAAGGGTCACTGTAAAATACGCCGAAGCAACCAGGCAACCTTATCACTACTCACAAGCGAAAGTGGATGAGCGTTCTCATATGATAATTCAGTCGTGCCTAATGTGAGATTAATGACGCGGTAGTCAACACAGCTGCCTCACGAAAGCGTGGCCGGAGTTCTAGTCCCGGTAGTGGCAAGGATATGCACTACTGACGAGGTCTAATGAAATCGAAACTCGAGTCTAGTGCTTTTTTTCAAAAGTGGTCGACTGGAACGTCTATGGGAATGCGACAGCTGCGATCAATTGTGGGTGATGTTCAATCTATATGAAATACACCTTTTTGCCAGGATCTATATTATTTAAAGTAAGGAACGGTCCTGATGAAACGGCTATGTTAATCACGAACGCACGTCTGTTTTGACAACAGTTACAAAGTACGGTCGTCTAACGCAGTGTGACATACTCCTAACGATCGAATTCCACGGGAATAAAACGTCCTTTCTTTCAAGATGAAAGCCCATCACGGAAGAAACCGTTGTTCTCCTCGGAATGTGCTATTTGTTGAAGGAGAGTACTCCACATTGGGTGATGTGAGTAGCAATGAAAGTATGTAGAGATCGATGAGATATGTAGCCACGGTTTGCGTAATACAACACACATTTGATTGGGATCTAAGAAGTCAAAAGAATCGGGGACGCTGATGAAGGAACATAATACAATACGAACGGAGTTAACTTACCGAGCTGAATTCATTCTGAGCACGTAGAAAACGCTGGCTAGATTTTGGGTCTTTATTTTTACTTTTCGCCTTCTGAGCTGCCAATTGCACTTTTTCCTCAGCCCGACGACGTTGTCGATCCGCCTCTAAAGCTGTCAACTGTTTCGTTCCATACTCGCGTTGGTCCTGTTGTAGTTTGGCTGTGCTGGCCAACACGCGTTCCTGGCAGGCGGACATCATTTCGCGGCACTAGATCAGAGAGATGACAAAAGCAACAGGATGGATGTTGAACCCGGTCAAATTTCGGAACTGGCAACAGAAATGAGCTGACCAATCGCAAATTCAAGGGTCCATTTGCCCGACAATACTGAAGCCTATACTCGTCGAATAGCATACATGACAATGAAAGGCGTAAATTCGGGACATGCTTAGTTCAGACAACTCGATTTCGCAAAATGAATGCCAACCGTATCCAGATTAGCTCAAGATATAAAATAGGACAAATAAAGGGGGACAGAGTGAGCACTAGGCAACATAAATGGATTGAAAACAAAAAAAGACCGCTGATAAAAACGAACCCAGCTACCAGACCGGGGGCGAAGCCGACAGTCTGTAATACTACATCAATGTATATGCATCACGTGTGTTGCAAATCAATCAAGTGTTCACCTAGAAGAACTATACCTTTTTTCATACTGGTTTCTCTTTCAGACATACGAATGTATCTTTCGTGTAAAAGTCTTTCGTTTTTGTGCAGTAGGATTTCTCCATTGTATTTTCAGGCTGTGGAAGTGGCCTATGATTGGTCCAGTGGACTCATATTTTGCGGCCTTTTTGATTGCGACTGCACGCATTGGCTGCTGCGCTGGAACGATGTCCGAGGGAACACTTGAGTTGTGAAGGTCGTCATGTGGTCCAATCGGGGTATAGAGTCCAGCTCGGAGAGGGCAGAGAGCACAAGCAAATGATTGGACCACATGACGACCTTCACAACTCAAGTGTTCCCTCGGAAATCGTCCCAGCGCAGCAGCCAATGCGTGCAGTCGCAATCAAAAAGGCCGCAAACTATGAGTCTACTAGACCAATCATAAGCCACTTCCACAGCCTGAAAATACAATGGAGAAATTTTACTACACGAAAAGGAAAGGCTTTCACACGAAAGATACATTCGTATGTCTAAAAGAGAAACCAGTATGGAAAAAGGTATAGATGACAGAAGTCTTGCTGCAATACACAAGGAATGTGCTCCCCATCGACAAATGGAACCGAACACGTAGTTCAATATTTATTCAACAAGGCCGGCTGCTACCAATGGCGCGAAGCACATTTTTACGGATATCTGAATGTGGATGTCCGAACGTACGTGCTGAATCTTTAAAGCTGCCTAGAGTGGAAATCAACCAAAAGTGCTTCCCACATTTGAGTGTAGAATATGAATTGATCTTGTCATTTTCCAGTGACAGATCGGAACATCCTGAATGACCTTGAAGGTGGACATCAAATACAGTCAAACAATCGCACTGAATTCATTCACAGCTGCTATGATCGCACACAGAAGAAAGATACCGAAGTTATTTGGAATTACAGTCTCAAAGCTGTTTAGTTCATCATCTTGTCAGTTACCTAAGTAGGACGTCATCACATTCTTTCTCAACGTACGCTACGTGAATACAGCGATAGATGAATACATTACTTAATACAAAACAACATAAAGCGGCAGGTGTACAAAAACCAACATGACGGCTTATGAACTTCAGGTTAAATGTTACTTGCAATAAAACTTAAGTCATCATTTTCAGATATGTGTAGCACTTATTTCTTGACCAATTTCTCAATATCGTTTCCATGTGTCCTTGCATCATCTGCTTGTAGATGATATCGTTCAATATGAGAAACAATGCTCAGCCGGTGGAAATATACATTTTTTGGCAAAAATAGTCACTTCGCTGTGAAACTGAACTGCAGCAAGGCATGTGATGAAGCAAAGTAACCATACACGAGTGAAAAAATCTAGCACAGACAAGTAACTAAACGATACATTTGAGGCAGACTGACCACCTCTCTGAACTGCGGAGGTCTCAACTGAAAAAAAAGTCATTTGGCTTGATATTGCACACTATAACATTATAAACGATACTTGGCTGGACCGAGAATTGTTCCGGTGAAATTACAACGGCAACACTGCACCTACGCGATGACATGCATATGCACTGATCAACGAGTTTCTGTACATACTTTTCATCCGATAAGAACGAACAAAAAGTTTTGTCAATGAGACAACCATTGCGACATCCCCTACCACATGAAATATGATCGATAAACAGAACACAACCGGTGGCTAGGTGAAAACCAGAAACCTGGTTACCGGACGAGCTAATAGTTGTTTATGTCGGAAGAAAGCCAGTCAGCAGACAGGCAGATAAGTGCCTGGAGAACGACGCAGCAATGGATTAAAAAAAATAGTCCGAAGGGTTGGAGAGCATAGCGCAATCACGGATTGAGAACCAACATCCGGTAGACAGAACAGTGTGAAAGGTTTGCAGTTGTAACAAGCATCTTGAGTAAAACGTCCACAGCGTGGTGCGCACACGTTACAAATTGGCACTGTTCCGTGGAATCTACTGTGAGAGAAGCCACCTAAAAAATGATAAGGCACAGACAGTGATAACCAATTAAGCAGTTCAGACGTCTCTTGCTTCGCATTCTGGAGGGTCAGGAGGGAGTAACCGTATACGGAGACGACATCGTTGTATTCTCCAAGACGGTGTCGGAACACGTAGACAGCCTGCGAGCAGTGTTCCAACGAATTGATGCAGCCGGCCTAAAACTGAGTAGTAAGAAGTGCCAAATTGGTTGCAGTTCAATCGTCTGTTTGGGACACACGGTTGGCAATGGGAAAATTCAACCATTGCCAGAGAAGTTGACAGCCATCAAGAACTTCCCGTCACCAAAGTCGAAACGGCAGCTGAGGTTTTTCCTCGGAATGGTCGGTTACGATTCCAAATTTACGCCAGGGTTCTCCCAGAAAGCATATCCACTGTTCCAGCTGCTGAGGAAGGACAGGAAATTTGCATGGACTGAAGACTCGGAGGTGGCGTTCAACGAACTCAAACAGGAGGCTGCTAACATTCGACGGTGCCTAACTATTCCAAAACCGAATGAGCTATTTTCAGTGTCAGTTGATGCAAGTGATATCGGAATCGGAGCAGTTCTTTCTCAACCATCGGGAATAAAC
>JTDE01022145.1:69473-87165 GCA_014338405.1 Paragonimus skrjabini miyazakii
GTAACTAACTGCTGTATGATCCAACTGTGTCCACGGCTGGGAAGCACACGGAGGTCTCCAAGTAACACAGTGCTTCTTCCTGTGTTGGAATGCCGTACTCGAAATATACAGACCGTGGGATGCGCACAGCTGCATCAGTCTTTCACCATTATCAGTGCGTTGTGCCCGGACACCAAACATACCTCCTAGTCGCTTCTCATCCGAAGAAAGACGACCAAGCTGAGCATTAAAATCGCCCGCTAGTATGATGATGTCTGAGTATTTAGTTTGCCCCAAAAGGTCAACGAGGGCGTCATAGAACGCATCCTTAGTAGCATCCGAACAGCTGTCCGTCGGAGCGTACGCCGATATAATGGATACACAACGTCTTTCTGATTTGCGTCGACAGACTTTTACCGATGTATTGAGTCTGACAGCGTACAAGCGACTATTCACTGGGATCCAATCGAGCAAGCATTGCTCCGCTTTGGAACTCAGTACGATTCCCACTCCACTCCCACTTCAATGAAAGTCGAATCTCATATATAAATTAACATTTTGAATATATTCTGTAATGCTCCTGACCAGTGGGTAAACGTACTGGTAGCCTCTTAGTTCCATGGATGATGACAGCAAACTTATCTGCCCGTCAAAATGGCGTTCTGAACAGTGAATTCCGGATTAAGTTGCCTGTTCCATTCGGATTTCCGGGAGAGATCAGTAACATATAAACGGAGCTCTTTGTGTGTATATAACCGTACGGCAGAAAGAGATGAAAAACTCGTCTAAATCATGATCACAAAGACATTGCGTTACAGGACTAATGCAGCTTAAAATGCTTATGAAACTGGAAGGCAGATGTAAGGATAACGACAGATAGTGCGAAATCGCATACTGACTGCCTTACCAACTTCGTTCGTTCATCCTGTTACGTTAGCAGCTCCTACAATTGGTCTATTGACAACACGCATTATCCGTTTTGTCATCCGAGATACTCGGCTCAGAGACAGTGACATCATGTCCAAATGTGCGTGCGTGCACGCAAATGTTATTCGCTTACTAATGTGTATCAGCCAATGCGTTACTGATTTTTAGAATTGTATACACACACCTCTATTGTGTCACGCATTACTTTCTAACTGCATACATGATCTACTGCTCGTTTGACTGTCAGAAATGTATACTGGCCGCTGCCAAATATAACCAAGCGAACAGAAATTTCTACTTCGATCGTAAGTTGATTTATTTCCGGTTCATAAACCATATGGCATTCTCGCGAAAATTCCCATTCGTTACCATGCGACGTATAAGTTCAGTTGTGGACTAGATGCTGTCAGGCTGCTCAAACCTAAACAGAAGTAGTAACAGCAACCAGATTCGAACTCACTATTGTTTGGTTGGTAGTAGGGAGTCGTACTAGTTGAGCTACCGTATAACGTTAATGGCTTGATAAAAACGGTGAGAAACAAGTATCGTACAGGGTGACACTGTAACGTGCGATCGAAATTAATAAATGCGCACGCATTGAATTTGAAGCGGAAATTCTTACACGGTTGCCTTGTTCACCGTTCACACCGCTACGTCAACGTTATGCACGAAGACCCCGAATCGACGACCAGTCGGGCGAGCAAAGGACAATTGTATTTAAATGTAACTTTGTCATACCCTTGTACCCTCATCCCTTTTGGTTATTCTAGTACCGTTGCGTGTTATGTAATATAACTTTGGACACAATTTCTGTGTACACTTCTGGTTGCATGTTACAGTCCTAAGTGACAACACTCCGAACTTCACGGGTACATATTCTTTAGGACAAAAAGATGAACAATGGTAATTATCATCGGAAAATCGGTTAAGACCTGTACGACTCATGCTTCTTATTCATCGTATACGTATACCCATATGGATTCGCTTTCCAGAGTTAATAATCTAGGTGACTTTTACGACGATTGTGTGACTAAGCAATAGTTACATGAACCTACCATATCTGTTCACTGCTCTGTGTGACTGGGTACTGGATCCCGGGTGTCACAAATACGATTAATCGAAAAATGGGTAAATCAATCTATACACATTTGCAAAAGAAGTCACTGTGTCGTTTTCGTATGTGAATAATGAGTTGATCTAACTTTGCTGTATCAACTCGTATGTGAGTGATGTTGAGAAGGTCAGTGATATATTCTTATTTCATTTGCGTAATACCATGGGAAGCGCAAATCGCCTGAATCCTTTTTTAAAAATATTCAAAAATCTGTTCTGTAAGTCCAAAATCAGGTGACAGAGCAAATCAAAATAAACAGAAGAATTGATCCTCCGTGAATAGATGCACTGATACATTATTATCTTAAAATATCAAGTCATTTTAGCTGAACTACATTAGCAGTAAATGTTCACATAGTTCAAATCGTGAAACGTGCGATGATAGAAATTGCCTGTTCTTATGAACCATATAGCCGACCACACAAATAGAACTACGATAACCTTACAGTGTGGGAACATTGAAAATGGTGTGGAATCGTTCAACCTTGAACTGCCGCACGTCTACTCTTTCATTCAACTTCCTGAGATGAAATTATGACTCATCTATCTAAATAAATGAGCGATATACAGTTTAGGTCATGTGATCGATCGACACTATGAGAGTGTAGCAACACATTGATGTAGACGCTGTGTATGAGTGAAAATCGAGCAAGCGGCATAGTGAGTCGAAGTCACGACATTTTCATGGCGGGTCTGTGTTGATCAATCAACGCTAATTGCCCTTGCTCATTTCCAGCCAAACATATGCGGGTGAAATGTTGCAGAAAAAAAACGGCACATCTTTCTGGTCAACAGTGTACGTGTTACTTACGATGGTACTCACACCGGTTGGCTGTCAAGTGCTCACTCAATGTCGTATCGTCAAATACCATTGGCAAACAGGCGATAAATCAAGCTTGGTTTAACTGCATGGATTGGCCAGGATAGATCACATGTAGTCGTGACGCAGTTCCTAAAGCTTAGCGACTTGACTGTGTGAAAACATCTGACAATCCCACTAAGTCAAAACAGCAGGATTACGTCTCAGTGGTTATATTAATCTCACAAATATCTAAACAACCAGAAACTACATTAAAATATCAACTACTTACTTGGACGTCTCATTCACATGACGTTGCTTGAGCCCGTTGGCCAATTTTACCAGTGCATCTGCGTATTCTTGTTCCACCACAGCCCGTCTACGATAGAATTCCTGTAACTCCGCAAGCACTGTACAGTCAATATCCAATTTTAAATCCAAACATTTGGCTTGTTCAATGAACTGTGTGCGCAGGTCTAAAATGTATAGTAAACCCAGATGATAGACGATTAAGTGGGCTCAAATGGGTAAACGTGTAGGATCAGTGAGAAATCGAAAAATGAAGTGAACAGAACGAACATAGTCTCGGAAACACCAGGTTGGAAGGCAGGAGAAATTGGCAGGGAACGGAGTCCAAACAGACAGCTAATAGTAGGCTGATTCATGCCGGCCGTAACAAACACCTGCCTGTAGTTGGGTTCTTTAAACAATCAGTAAATGAAAAAGTGAATCACCGACGACACGGGATGATTCCTGTACGGCATGATGGAAAACATCACTTAGTCAAGGGAACATTAACACTAAGGAGTGAACGGGAATCCTGACCGTGACATGCAAACCAAATGAAATTTTCATTTGGTTTGAAAACGAACGAAATGCAATGCTTTGATAACCACCATGTTTAAAAAATGACGAGTCTTAAGCTATACGTGAAGAAGCGACCGATAGACAGTCGATTTTCAAGCCACAGGGATACGACTTCCAAAAGAAATTAGAACGACATGATCAGAATGAATTTTGTAATCTTTTGTTGTATTGACATTGCAGTAAATCTCGTTGGAGGAAGGCGATTATGAAGTCATATGTGGATAGCTTCCAGGCATTTCTGAGATACAGACAACCTTCGGATGAACACAGGGTTTCCTGCGTTCACACCTTTCAAGGTGTCAATAAATCCTCCCCAGGCCGGATGCTAAAGACGCGTATTATTCGTATGTCACATAACTGGCTCGTTAGATTCGCAGGATAGGGTGACTGAGAATCGCTGTGTAGCAGTTTGTTGGACGTTATTGATGATCAACAAATTGTGTCTAGTGCTCACGACAGTTCACGAAAAGCCAAACTCATATTTAATTGAGGTCATAATACACAGTTATGCTGTTCAACACCCCGGATCTGCAGTCAATCGTCTGTTGAAATGGTGGCCTGCGGTCTGACTCGTAAACAAAAAATCAGACAATCAGGAATCGGAGTTAGACAGAATGAACCGATGCCTACGTACGTCGAAAAAACCGCAAGCCTGGTTAGAAACAGGGATCAGGGTGTGCTATAGGGAAAATCAAGTAATGTATCAGGTAAACAGGACCAAAATTGTACACGATGGAGACTAGTCACATCTAAACTACTGTCATGCACTACACGTGCATTAGCATGAGTATGTATGATAATGAGACCTAGCATAAACCGATTAGTCAAACAGGTCTATCGAAAAAACCTTATCGAATATGCACACGCACTTTTGTGCATGGTAGGTTGACAGAGGGAGTCTTGAAGAGCTAAATGACGCGAAATGCAGGCACGTGATGCATAAAACTGTTTGTATGGTTAAATGTGCATGTGCTTGAAGAACACATGATGCGCACATTCCCGCATAAACTTGTACGGAACATAATTTAAGCATAAAAATTATGATCAGTCAGAACAGGAAATACGCTACGTGGAGAAGGGACCACAGTGAGAATGCTAAGTGAGAAACCAACAATCTCACAAATTTAGTTGAGCACGAACTTTGATTCAAACAGAAAACGAGAGGTACTAATGAAAAAAAATACCAAAAAGAGTTTGCTTGTTCGGAACATTAGAAATTCAGGTAAGTTTATGGCACAGAAACAGTACACACAACAGAGGGCAATCTGATTAACATAGTGAGTTTAACGAAGACCAAAACGTGACAAAAATTGGCATTAACCACATAGAAAGCATTAACACAAATGTAAGCAACAAGTGTATGGAAAGATTTGATCCAAGATCAGTGGGATACACCGATACAGCGTGATTCGTATTTCATTAGCTAGTAAAATGCACTTGTGACGAAATCAGTCATCAGAGCAGAGGAAATCAACGAACAATTGTGATGATTTCTTCAAAGATTCAAGAAATATGTTTCAACAGACCATCTGAAAGCGTCATAAATAGTGAGTTTACGTGCCAGTATAACAGTTGACAAGATGAACCAGTTATATTTTCGGCCTACACATGTCAGGTTTGACTGTCGATGCGTTTTGAGTTACGGAGCTGGATACCGACGGACCGCCCAAACGTGGACAGCAAGAACAATCAAGGTAATCGGGGGTCGATCGATCAACAAACCAGTTGGCAATCAGCCACCCCAAGCGTGCGTTATAGTTAGGTGTCCCGCCTGGGCACCACAACGCGTTCACTGCCATGTGACGTGCTAGGTCACGCGCGAGTTGAATATTGTTAGGCAGTCGAAACCTAGGCAAGAGCAATTGGGTCCGAACCTGTGGATAGCAATCAAGCGTAGCTACCACTGAGTTGCCGAGACCTCACATTGCAGAGCAGACTAACGTATTCAAAAAGTCGAACGTTCACTGAAACTGTCAACAGATCAGGACGCGCCCTCAAAAGAAAATAATCAAACATATAGGAAAAAGAAGGATTAGCTTTGTTAGATTAACAAGCGGCGTAACGTGCATTCTATGTTGCAGAAATGGGGCATGCAGTGCAGCTGGTGAAGCAAACAATCACATGTTACAACGAGTAACCAACCGCACAAGCCGATATTAGAAGTTTAAGCGTAAGTAGGGGTGTTAACAAAATAGCCAAAACACACAAAAGTAAACCTGGATTTAGGCTGAAAACTCTTGAAGCCTAATCTCCCAACGAATCAGCATTAACACACATGCGAAGTGCGACGAAGCATAAGACAAGGAACATGGCTGAACAAGCACAAACGCATGTTCGCACAAAGTCGCATGCAGCGTACCGACGCACCGTAGCCCCGTTTCAACGGAAAAAGTGGACCTATGAACTGAGGAAAATGGCAGACTTACGCCAGTCAATTCCTCCGATATATTTGGAGGAGGATATAGAACGTCGTATGTTTGAGCTGCGCTTCAGTGATCCCCCAAAATGGGGACCCAGTCCACATGAATAATCCATGGTTTAAAGAGGCATAAAAAGCTCAAGTCGCACTTGAATGCGTGCGTGAACAGATCAAGTAGGCGAACAACAAGCCAGTGTGGAAACGCGAAGGACGAGATTAACTTGGTGCGACTGAATCAAAATATGAGCCTAAAAGTTGAGGATAAACAGCGAATCATCAAGCCAAAGGATTAAAGTCAAATTAAGTAGAGAAAGTTTGAAAATTAGAAATGTATAGAGCAAAACTCTGATGGGTTTAATAGCTGCCCACTTCAAAGAGATGATAAAGAACAGACCAAAATCAAACACAGATGAACCGACAATCTTACACAGTACCAAAACATCACGAATCAACACAGATTAGCTACATATAAGTTGCTTCATAAGTGTACCAAGAAGGTTACGAAAAATGCATGCGAACAGTGGAAGTGACTCTCTGTTTCTATCAGCAAGAAACCAAAAATAATTCTGCCGCGAGCCTAACAGCCGATATATATATATATATACATGTATATATGTATATATATGGTTGGGGAAGCAAATTATTACTCAACAAAATTCTACAAAACAAATTTCGTAAACGTAGGCGAAACTCGCATGAAACCGGAAGTTCTAATGTTCACTGTGATGGAATGCGAAAACACAACAGAAACATGCGGATGAGTGCTTTGCCAGAAACTGATGCCATCGGAGTCCAAGTTGAGTATGCATGCGAACAAAAAAATGTTGGCCAAAGTATTTACAATCATTTCAATAACAAAGAACCTGGCTGAAAACTAAATGGATAAAGTCTGTTAGAATTCAGTGCCTGAATATTCAGAGATAAAACACCAAAAACTAATGGTAAAACCAGACGAAACAGATATCAACATAGTAAGTGGTATAAGGATTATATTGAGATAATCAAAATGAGTGAATATCTTGGCGACTGAATTGGTAGACCGTTATCCACTTTTAGCCATTCCGAATGTCCCATCAATACGGTTTTGACATATATATGTTGAATATTTAACTTACTAACCAGTTACAAGTATCCGACACTATTGCCTCAAGGCACAGAAGGCGAAAAGTAGTGGAAACGAGAATTATCAATCAATCGATGGGACAAAAGTTTGGGGAACATACAGATTCATCACACAAGGTAAATTAAACGACTTTTAGCCATGATCGACATCGCTGATTATCAAGTGCTTTTTGTCTTTTAGACCCCAGCCTGGGACGTTTTTATAACACGACTTTCATCCCTCGAACTAAGGTTATAGGCTGGCCATCAGACTACCGTTGCCAGTCCACCCTAGCATGCGCAACTATACCGCGAGCAGCCAAACGACAGGTAGTCATAAGAGGGACGTGCCAAAGTCAACGAAGCCTGTTATGCGAGACTCGGTGGTAGACAGAGTCCGTCCATCATGAAATTAATCCGGCAAACCTCTTCAGTACGAGTGGGGTGTTCCGACCAAACACCGTTAATGCTTCGGAAGCATCGGTGGTCGAATACAAACACTTTGTGGACATCTTCCAGGAAGACTGGTCACGTTTCAAAGCCGCATAGGAAGGGTGCTTGTTCAGTCGCAATACACATTGTCCTTCAAAGGAAAACTGGACTCACGGCAGTATCCCAGGTGACGCAATTCCGATCCAGGCCATACGATGTACGATCTCAGTAGATATTCCATCAGCACTTATACAAATCCCCAGGCAGGTGAACATTCCGATTATCTCTAACTGTTCACCATCAAAAGTAAGTGAGGGCACGAGCTTGGGCTTTTCGAAAACAACTCGTGGTAAACAAAGCACAATCATCAGAATAAGTAAATGTAAGGATCAATCAACTGAAGACATCACTAGTGAATCGAAGACTGCAGCGGAATGTACGTAGCTCACGGTAATGACGCCAAATGTAGCACACGAGTGTTCGTTCAGGTCTGAAACAAAATGATTTTGGCTGATTGTGAACAACCTCAAAGTACTAAGTTGAAGTAGGAATTCAGCACTGAAATTACACATCTACACCCACAATACATACAGGGTCACAAGCGAAGGGCTAGATGGTATTGTTAAACCACCCAAATCTAAACAGCAGGAGTATCTTCAGTCCGAACCTGTAATCGTATAGTTGGTAGTCGTGCGTTGTTACCAGGGTGCTATTTTTCGCTCAATATCCAGCTTTGAATCACAGTGTTACTAATGTAACACGCCTTTCCTCTGCCAAACGTTCTATTACGACTTGAATGCTATACCTGGATCCCTGCTATAAGGCTTCATTCAGTCAACTTGCGCGGAGTCAGGAAGAAAACACGCCGTATAGCATGAAATAGTTGCCAAATATGGCCATTTACGCGTTGAACCATGTCCGATTGTTTACGCCACTTCGCGATTAGGTGGTCAACTAGGGCCAATTCCATAGCCGTTTCGCCCTGATTGGTTCATCGGGCTAACGCGACACCCACGCTCACCTTCACGCTTCCTCCTGGTTGGTTTGACTTGCACGCCTGTGCTTTGTTGATGAATGATTTCGTCAGCCGTCACCGATGACCTAATTATACTGTTTTGATGAATTCGTCTCCCAACACCTCCCTTTTTCGGCATGTGTCATAGAACTGACATCTTGGATTCACTTGCAGGGGGGTCACTGGTTTCCTTGTTCGTTTGAACCATCTATGAGGAAACGTAACTGGTGTTGTCTCGCTGATGTTTGACAGCTGCATGTCAGCCTTTTTCTTCAATTCGAAGGTGTCTAATAGAATGTCCCAATATAATAAGGTTGAGTTTGGTTTGAAGGGAAGTTAGCCAGGGTTCCGCCGTAACTGATTGATAGGTCTTTTCCAGGTGTCTTCCTCAACACTGACTTCATAGATCACCTTTCCATTACGTTTTGAGATCACGGCAGGGGTCCATTCATTTTGACCTCGGAAGTCTCGCGCAAGCACTGAGTCGTCAATATTGAAACACCGAATACACTGTGCATAACCTGTCCTGTGGTGAGGATCTAATACTGTCGAACCTTATGCGAATTTTCTGTCCGAATATACATTCAGCTGGGAAAATTCCTCCTAATGTATTGCGATTAGACGTAATGCGATAAGCACTCAAGAAATGCTGAATGACATCTGCTGGAGTTTCGTCTCCTTCGGCTTTAAGTAACGCCCGCTTGAAAGTATCCACGAACCTTTCAGCTTGACCATTGGATTGTGGGTGAGAGAATTTTTGCTGAATGCAATGATGCTTACAAAATGTCCGGAAAGTTGCAGATGTGAATTGTGATCCATTATCCGATACAACAGTCTCTGGAATGCAAAAGTAGCTGAATAACTTGTTGAGCTGTGATATCAGTAATAAAGAGTTCGGGTTTGTCACTGGAACAACTTCCGGCTACTTGGTGAATGAATCGACCATGATCATGTAGTATTGACCATTAAATGGTCCCGCAAAATCCAGATGGAGACGTTGCCACAGTTTTCCTGCGTATGGCCATGACTGCCACGGATACTTCGGGGGTGCTTTAACTGCTAGCTGACATCCTTCGCATCTTTGACAGAATCGCTCAATTTCCGAATCCATCTGTGACCAATATACATAACTGCGCGCGATAGCTTTCATTCGGTTGATACCTGGATGGCCGGTATGAAATTGCTTCAGTACTTTGTCGCGTAACACCTGTGGCACGAGGACCCGGTCACCAAACATGACACAACCGTCGATAATGGAGAGGGAGTCACGCCTATGAAAAAACTGCCGGATATTGGAGTCCATTATCTGCTGGAAGATTTCTGGTGCAGTTTTGATGCCGAACCGTAATCGTGTATACTGGAACAAACCCCTGTGTATATTAATTGTCAGCAATTCCCTCGACTCTTCTTCCACGGGTATCTGTAGATATGCGTCAACAAGATCCACTTTGGCAAAACACTGTCCCCCGTTGAGCTTATTAAAAAGGTCTTCTGGCACTGGTAGAGGATATTCGTAATTCCTTAACACCGCTTTCAGGCCAGTAGAAAAGTCAGCACATATTCGAACTCTGCCGTTAGCTTTCTTGACAACCACAATGGGAGCGGCCCATTCCGAGTAATTCACTGACTGTCTGATACTTTCTGCCTGCAACCTCTCAGGTTCGCCGTCCACAATCGGCAGAGCAGCATACGGAACTGATCTGTTGGTTCTGAATACTGGTTTCACTTCTGGATGTAATGTTAGAGTTGCCTTCGCTTTTGTACAAAGACCGAGGCCAGGTTCAAAGACAGATGCGTGTAGAATCTTGAGTTTCTCAATCTGACGTTGAAGTCCTGGCGTGAAAAGTAGCGTTTCTGATCGACTGTGTATTTTCTTCTGATCACATATGCTGTTTACCGGTTGATCTAGTAATTTCAAGTCATTCATCCAACCAATGTCTAGTAGATCTAAACCTGGGTGATCTGTGACGAAGCAACAGGTTTCAATTCGGTTGTCTCCAAACGTCACCTCACGTTACTTCAAGCGGGTATGAACACCATTAATGGAAAGGGTAACATACTTGCGTTTGGATTCCTCATCAATGCTACATTTTGCGTTGACTGCCTTCGACTAATTGAAGAAAAACTTCGGGTGCCTGTGAAAATTTCCTTGACGTTGGAATGGTTGCAGTAGTGCGCGACAGCATATTTCTTTGTGACCTCTCTTTCCACATTTGTAGCATATATGATTTTTGAAGCAACAGAGACAAGCAAAATGCCATTCCTTGCAATACCAACATGTTGATGGTGATTTTGAATTAATTGTTGGCTGGTGGCTTGTATATTTAATCATGTTCTTGCTTCTGACAGCATAAATCATTTCTGGAGGACCTGTTGAAGTAGCCTGCTGAATCACTGCTGTATCGTGTTTCAGGTTGACCAGCCGCTGGCATTCTGTTGCGACACTTTGTAAGGTGATATCTGGGCACTGCTCGATTTTGTTCAAAATTCTGGTCCAAATATCTGCGTCTTGGGGTGAATGCAAACCGCATACAAGGATGAGACACTTGAACTGATCGTCCGACATTCCCGATTGACATTGCCTGCACACTGTACCCAGTCATCGCTAGGATTCTTTGTTAATTTCAAACAGTGATAGCGAATATTAAACAAGGATGATTGCTCACCGAAAATTTGCGACAGCGTCCTTATGGGTTCCTGGAAGGTTGAGTCTCTAGGATGTTTCGGTAAGATGAAGTTCACGAATCGTTCGTGTTCTGTTGTGCTGAGTCTTCGGAGTAATAGTTTGGTTTCCTTGTCATCGAGAAGCTGTGTCATCTCCACATGAAAGATATCTTCATATTTATAGAACCAAGAATTAAATGTGATCTAATCTCCGTTGCCACTGATATAACGCGCCATTCCTCTTCCAAACTTTCTATTACGATATGAATGCTATACCGGGATCCCTGCTATACGGCTTCATCCAGTCAACTTGCGCGGAGTCAGGAAGAGCACAAATGTGGGAAAACACGCTGTATTGTCTACTTCAAGTTCGACAAATGAATGGAATGCACATGAATATATAACAGTTACATGACAGCAAGTATAAACACAGCGTGTAAACTGAAAGCTCGGTATCTGCAACATGAATTGGGTGCAATGGACGTAAATTAGTTGGATTGAATGTTCATCAAAACCGGTAAATAAGTGATGGAACATGATTTGCAATCATCTTTCCGACTGACAGAACTTGAGTCCACGAGGATGAAAAGGTGGCTCACGTTTATCTAGGTGTAAACACACATATTTTCGAAAACGTTGAAAAAGCCTGTAACTTTCGTTGATGGGTATATCTTGTTTCTTTTTCGTTCCACTTGACCAGTTTTCCTATCAACTACAGCAAATTGAATTTGACTACAGCATTGCATTATCACTTGACGCAACGTATCTATGACCTATCGACCTTGGATTAACTACCTTGAATGTACGTTTATTCCCATTCATGATTGCATTTGCTTGACGACAGTCATTACGGAATCATCACGAGATGACCAAGACAGTCTTTTGACTTTGATAGACCTCGGGTGCACAACTTCTGGTAGAACATATGCCGTATCAAACTGTAAGCCCAGCAGTCGTCTATGAAACTCATCACCTTGAAAACGGTATAACTCAGACGAGCAATTAACATCGATTATGTGGTAGGCTGATACAGACCACACACACTTGGGGGAGAGCGTTTATCGATCGATTGTTGTTTTTATATTGAAGCGCAAGTACAGGGAACTTCCTTGTTAGCAAGAAATGTGAATATACCATAAATTTGGTAAGTACGGCTACGTCACAAATAAAAAATGGTATGTGCCATTACTCAGTTGTTAAACGAAGTTGATGTGTATGAACGAGATTCTTCAGTTAGCAAAGGTTCAAAATGCTGATCACCAATAGTTAGAAGCAAACTGTAAAAAATCGATATGAGACACCTCGCTAACGAAACCGTGGTTGCGCAAAGCGAGGAAGATGAAGCCGCGCTTCATAGATGTATCTCAGTGGATAGCTTACTCACGCTATCTATGTGGAGGGAAAGTTTAAAGCTAGAGAGTATGACGCTAAATAGCTACGAATATTCCCTACTCAGTTACGCTCATTAGTTAATCACAATGCACTCGATGGCGAAGTTAACAACGTTCTTATGCTTGTTTTCGTATGGCGAAGTTCCGAAAATGTAGTTCTTGCCAACAAAATGCCTAATCTGACAATTTGGTAGTGAAGGGAGTTTAGAGGAGACGTGCATCGATTCTTCGTTTGGACTATAACTGTGCTGCTTTGGGAACAACCACTTACTTCTGACAGGCAAAATTGGGAAGGAACGATACAGCATATTACATAAGATTTTACCTTTTGAAACCACACCTGAATGCGAGCCGACATTAATGGTACATTCATGGTAAATCTTTATAACAAATAACCTAAATTACTGAGGAGGAGTAGGGGATTTCGATTTTCATGTAAACTGAACATCACCCAAAATTGATCGCAGCTGTCACATTCCCATAGACACTCTAGTCGGTCCCTTCCGAAAAGAAGCACTAGACTCGAGTTTCACTCTCGTTAGACCTCGTCAGTAGTGCATATGCTTGCCACTGCCGGGACTAGAACTCCGGCCACGCTTTCGTGAGGCAACTGTGTTGACTACTGCGCCATTGACCTCACACTAAGTACGACCGAATTATCATATGTGAACGCTTAACCCCTTTCGCATGTGAGTAATGACCAGGTTGCTCGATCGCCTCGAGATCAAAATGCCGCTCAACAATTTAACGATTTCTGTTATTTCAACTTGGAAAGAAATCCTAGTCGAAGGGTCATTGGTTGGAGTTAATAGACAGTAACTGTGTCTCCTATCGAGACGATCGGGCAACCTGATCATTACTCATAAGCGGAAGTGGTTAAGCGTTCGCATATGATAATTCGGTCGTGCCTAATGTGAGGTCAATGGCGCATTGGTAAACACGGTTGCCTCACAAAAGCGTGGCCGGAGTTCTAGTCCCGGCAGTGGCGATAATATGCACTACTGAGGAGCTCTAATGAGAGTGAAACTCGAGTCTGGTGCTTCTTTTTGAAAGGGGCCGACTGGAAAATGTATGGGAATGCGACAGCTGCGATCAATTGTGTGTGATGTTCAATCTGTATGATAACCTAAATTACTGAGACACCTGCTTCGCTTCTGTTTGCGATAAATTCCGTGGAAAGCTAAATCATCGCTGATGTAGGGTAACGTGCGCACTTAAGCACTTTGGCCTCGGAAGTGAAGTTAGTGTAACCAGTCACGTGATGTTGAACGAAGTCGTCATATTTACGATGACAGTCACTATAAGAGAACAAACTGACGAGTCACTTATCCTCATTTGGATTGTATCCATTTCAGACAGTGGGAACAATAATGTCCATAAACGAGTATGAGCAGATACTTTGGAAAGCCCAATTAGTAGAACAACCTAGTGGGTAGGCGACACAGCGACCTTCAGCAGATGAATATCCCAGACTCACATAACCCTTTCAGGGATTAAAAATCAGAAGTAAATGAGGCTAAAAATTGTCGAACTGACATTGGGCAAACAGAACACTCTTAATTACATTCCGTGTTGCTGATGACCGCGGAAGATAACAATAGTCCGTAGTCCCTAAAAAGTAAATACTGAGGCATGAACCCTCCGCACGTTTAAGCTGTTTTAAGCGTTAAACGACTGCCGGATCAGAATGCTTTTCTTCGATCGATATATAAGATGACGATGCAGCGTACATTCAACTGGCAATCCATATATATGATAGAATACGACTGCAGCAGATGGGTTATGGAATAGGGTTGCAGTCATTCCTGTCTAAAAAAACATGTAATGATCGTGTAAACTATCTCAAGACAGTTCCGTTTGGGCTCGTGGATACTGGTAGTGATTGGATGACATTTGGTAGTCATTGCCAGGCGACTTGTTTTGCCTCCTTTTTAAGTTTGCACATACAGAGATGGTTAGATCATGTAGTAAGGAAACCAACTGATCGTCTGTCATACCGTGCACTTTTGTTGAGGCTGCAGCCAACTAACGTAAGTTGCCAAGGGGACATGTGATTACTTGGCATAAAGAAATGAAGTCACTTACAACTCGGTTGTTTGCTTACAAGATGTAGACACGTTGATGTTGAATGCTCAAATATAGACAGTTATTTCTAATAGTTAAGTCCATTCCGCCCTCTTTCGTTTTGTATTGGCTATGGGTTGCATTTCTTCGCATGGGTGTGTAGCAGTTAGGCATCAATGAGAACCACTCATGTATTGCTGCCTATGATGATGATGTGAGGAGGGGGCATTCTGGCTGCGACTAGGCTTTATACACGTCCATAGTTTAGGAGGATAGAACGGGATAATAACGGGCAGCTTTTTGCTCAGATCACAGCAGCATCGATTAAACTGCAAACCTTTGCAAAATACGAGTTATCAGGAACCAGTACAAACTGTCTTTTTAGACATATGTGGGACGTTCAGTTCAGTTAATGGAGCTGGTCTTTTCGAAGGAAAGTAATGTTCCAGTCGTAACTTAAACACAGGGGTAAACTCCATATATAGCTACTTCTACAGTTCAGTGCAGTCTTCATGAGTTATATCATTCACTGTATTTAACCGGCAACTACAAATACCCTGAAAGCACGCTACAATATTAGCACCATTCTATGATCCACCAGTTTGGATGTCGTGTGTTCTTGCGTTCCATATATCACATCAACCAAACACAAGCAGAATTAGATAATTTTAGATGGAACTGTCCGCCGTAACTACGTCAGTGGTGTACTTGAGAAGACAAGTCGTAAGAGCCATAAGAGGGCAACTAGTGTATCCAAACCTAACCACCACAAATAAGGTTGGTCATGGCATTGGTCTGCAGTGAGAAGGTGCATCAGAAGTAAACATAAAGATATATATAACAAGAACCATGGTTCGACCAAAATCGACTGTCCAATTAAACATAGAGGGGATATCTCTGTTCTGTTGCGGGCATGGACCAGACCTTAGCACGGGTCTATAATAATAGGGTTGGATAAAACAGCATGGTTCTGTTTGATGCTTACACGCATACACTGAAAAAACCATAAACATATCACAATATGCTAGACAAAAATGCGTGTGAAGGGTAGTTTGGGGAACGGTCTGTTTTCAACTGTTCATCAACGAGGTAATCACAACCATTCAGATCAGCATAGTCGTCAAACAAGCACGAAGGTATTCCGCTAAATAATTAAGTCAAACAACTTCTGTCTGTGTGCAACATTTCACGTGCTCCAGTAAACAGGGACGCGTGTGCCACATCCTTCTCATCTTTCTCAGAGAATACACACGGACATCACCAGTGATGAACCACCAAAAACAGACTGTTCAACAGGCTGCCTTTCATTTTCTATGAACTTGTGAAGGCCATCCTGACAGTTAGTTCACTACAAAGAATAGAGGAAGTCTCCGATGGTCACGAGCACAAAATTCAGACGATTCGAATGCGGGCAGTAAATATAGGGGGGAAGTTGAGCAGATCTATAACATTGCAGCCAATCATTCTTATCGTGAATGTACATAGAATTTGGACGGTAAGGGCTAATTACCTGCGATACAATTCCATGAATAGAACGAAATGTAAACAGATTATGAAAAACTGCAATACGTTTTGAATCACCAAGTCTTAGCGGTCACAATTCGAAGCCGCAAGTTGGCTTTATATATTTGATCTTTAGATTTAGGTGGAAACACACTTTACTGTCGAAGATGCTTCAAGTTGTAGAACACAGTCTCAGCCTTAGAAATACGAACACCGATTCCTCTTTACATAACCCTGCAATTCGAGACGACTTCCTAAGTACATAAGACGATCAACAAACTCTAGAACCTTGTTGTCTAGTCTAAAGCTAACGTTAATGTCACAGACAGAACAACGTCTTAGGCTTCGCAGTTGTAAGACGCACACCAAAGATTGGAATAAGATGGGAGACAGTGTCAAGTTGAATCTGTCTTTTAACAAAAACACTTCGTTGTCAACACTATCCAGATCGGTCGGTTTCTAGTTGAGAGGTATATCAATGTCTGCATCTTATGAGTGGCTTAAACGGTCACACATTGAATCAAGGACGAAGTTGAATATGAGTGTGGAGAGCAGACAGCCATGACGAACTTCAGTTTTGATGCGAAATATGCTCAAAAATTCTCCGTACACTTTAGTCTGAAGTGATGTCTTAGAATGGAATGTCGACAATGGGTTTACATTCTTGCATTGTACACCCCTTAGTCTAAGCGACTCCAAGACAGCAGATCGATCAACGGAGTCAGGAACTCTCAGACAATCAAGAAATGTAAAGATTGCTAGTCGGTGGTAGATGTATTGCTGTTTTATAATTTGGCAGAGTAAAGTGCTGATTCAAACACCTCGTCCTTTTCACTTCCCGCACTGCGGTAAGTATGATGAATGCCAAACAGTTGAGCAAGCTCCTACAGACGTTCCCAACATCCATCTAAGACACTAAAATTATGACAGACTCACTTCAGCTAAAAGGAATATCACTGGTAACCCGGACTAGTTGAAGTAGGTTAATTAACCTTCAGTAATGCCTCAGTGCAGTCCTTGAATAGTTGTGACATTCGATCCGCCGGACTCAGAGCTTTAATATGCTTCAAGGCCACAGTATAATAGCCGAACTCGGTTTGGTTGAGTGGTTTTACGCTAGCAGGCCAGGGTGTAACACCGCAATGAAGTAAAAACAGGGACCGGTTGAACTGCTCTCGAAATGGTCAGCCTAACAAACTGGTATAGTCAGCTTATTATGAATGAGTGCATTATTTATCACCTCGACAATCTCATTTACGACTGACCTCTCAAGGCCCATAGAACGGACGAGTTGAAAGAAAATACCGACTTAACCTAGTATTACAATGGCTTTAATTTACTTAGCTTTTTCACTAGCCAAGCCCCTCGGTCCGTGACCATATCGTGTTACATGAACCGTCAATCTCGAGTTTCCGTTT
>JTDE01022145.1:87265-106608 GCA_014338405.1 Paragonimus skrjabini miyazakii
AGGGTCAACGCGCTGAGTCCTTGCTTCTCATTGTCGATTGGTTTTCGATAGCGACTACAAACTGGTCATTAATCTGTTGGACCAGTTCCGACAATTGGTGAGCCCGTAATTTTCGAACGCTTTCGCTACAGTCGTCCTTTGCGTGTTGGTGAGTTCGTTTCTTTGCATATTTGTTGTTTTTCTCGACGTTCGCGTAAACAGTTGTTTTTCTCTGTTTGTGTATACGTTCATTTATATATTTGCTTAATTCATCTTCATTTGTAGCCCTTGATACCTCACAACCGCGTAACCACTACCCAATGTCTGAAATGTTATCTAAGAACGTTGACAGCCCCTCCATCGGTACTAATTCGCTAGTGGTCCCCCCGTTTTTGGAAATGGATCCTCTTCTTTGGTTTGTTTACCTAGAAGCAGGATTTTTCAACAACGGAATTTTGTCTGATCAAACAAGATTCTGTCAGCTGTTAGCCAGACTTCCGAGTGAAGTCACCATACAGCTTCGCGATGTTATAGTAAACCAACCAGCACAGCATAAGTACGATACCTTAAAAAAGGCAGTTATTAGTCGACTGACACCCTCTGAGAAGACCCGAGTGCAACAACTCTTTCACAACTTGAAGCTAGACGAAAAACGCCCTTCTACATTGCTAGCAGAGATGCAGCAACTCATCGGCAACTCGCACGTGGACGAATCCCTCACCAGGGAACTCTGGTTTAGCAAACTGCCAGAAACAACGCAAGCAATAGTTTCAGTTGCTCGTTCACAAACTCTCACCGAGACAGCAGAGATCGCTGATCAAGTAGTGGAGCGTTTTCACCCACTACTAGGTTGCTTAAGTGTACCACACCCTAGTCCGCATCTTACAATAGGCACGTGCAGTTCCGATAAGCATTCCCCAATGGAAGTTAGGCACCTGGACAATATCTCTCAGTTTACGACATGTCTAAGGTACCGAAATCACTGTCGCGGACGCCCTTCCACGCATCCAGAACCTCAGCGCATCTGCTGACAACAGCTACCAGATTTGGCAGCTCTAGCTGCCGCGCAAGCCACTGACCCTGAGATCGAGCATCTCCGTCAAAAGAGCTCTCTCAAAATCCAACCCGTACCTCTGACATCGTCAAAGGGAACAATCCTCCGCAACACTTTCCAGGGCACACCTCGCCCTGTGCTCGCAAAAGCGTTCCGCTCCCGGAACCCCCTGCAACTCCCGCAACCCCTGCTCCCTCTACCTCTATGCATAATCGGCTTGGTAGGGAGTTTCGCAATCCAGTATGTTAACAACAACAAAAAATCGTTAACTTTCACGCCTTTGCAGTTATCTCATGCGTTACCAGGTCCACAACCCAAACGGCGTTGTTCTGGACCAGGTCTATTCGTATGCTAACCCTCTACTTTCTTGAGTCTATCAAATTTAGACAGGAGCACAAGAAAAAATCGAAGGCAGTCACATTCAAAATTGCAGGGTTTATAAAGTCGTCGGCTATTATACTATTTAGTCGACCGGATACGTTGACATGGTGAGTTATCTATTTCCGCCAGTCGTGCGGGTACTTCACTATGTTTTCTCCTTTTCAGACTATCCGAACATGGTGCGTTGAGAGACAACTCCAGCTACCTATTGTACAGCATTGGACAAACCTACCCCCTTTTCTCCAAAGAGTTTTTAGGGTTGGGCAGCCCGCTGCGATAGAGAAGAAACGAATCGAAGACTAAATAACAAAAAAAACTAACAGTGCAGCGGCCATTTTTCCGACCGACCCTCCCCTGAACTTTTGACATTCTCTATCCCATGTCATTATTCATTGTGTGTATCACCCTGTAACTGTGATAGTCCAGAAAGACATGATATGTATATTTTCTTCCCTCTCTCTCTGGAATAACGAAGGCATGTGTAATACTTACTAGTCTTCTGGGGGAGAGCTATGTAGCGAATATAATAAACGATATTTTTGATAGTCGCATTCACTTGTACATTTTTGATGGTCTTGGCTTTTTGCTTACTTTTGTTTTAGTCAAGCTATTCCATTTGTAATATCCGTCCCGGGGCTACAATGACAACCCGCTCCGTGCCCCGCTAGCTTGACGTGCTTTTCTCTGTATTCTATTTTCCGGGATCGATACTAATACACAAGGGTCAACGCGCTGAGTCCTTGCTTCTCATTGTTGATTGGTTTTCGATAGTGACTATAGACTGGGTATTGATCTGTTGGACCAGTTCCAACATGCGGTGCTTTCTGTTGTCCTTCACTTGCAGCTCATTTTCGCAGTCTGCTTGCAATAAACGTCGCTGTCCACTGTTTCGGTTTCCTGGTTAAATTGTTGTGAAGAATAGGCACGGTTTTCAAAATTGGAAAGTTCCAGTCCTCTACACACTAAAGTGGGATCTGCTGTGAATGAATACTGAGTCACTGTAAATTGATTGGTAACACTCCTGAGGAATGCCACCCAAAATGGTTGAAACGTAAAGTATTACAACTAGTTCAAGACGTCGTGTTATTCTCAATCCATTTATCAATTGTTTGATAATTTTTCATTCCGCTGCATATTATTTTGAGCGGTTATGTTCCCAGAGTAGATACTCAAGGCAAACTTAAGTACAGACGCGTCTTTTTTTTACCGTACATTGGGATGGCGTAAAACAATCATGCTGATATATCATTCCGTTAACAAAGAAGTCGGTTTTCAATGCCTGGCTTGAGCGAAATTCATTACCATGACCCAGATATTACGTCTGCTTCCCACATTTCAACCAATCACTTCAAAACATGTGACTACACATGAAGTTACATGCAATTTCCAAGAGTCGCTACCTGTTGCTTCCGTTATAAATCCAGAATGAATGGAGGAAAAAATAATGAGACCATACCACACAAATTCAATAACAGAAACCGGAACCTGTCAATTTATTAACCGATCTAGTTATCTATTCAGTCAGTAATATTTTAGCTTGTATCGGTTCGATTCGCGATAGGGAAGCATTAAGAACGTCAACAGGCTCAGGCCTTCACCAAGTCCTGGATTTGAAATTGAAAAAAATTGAAATTGAACGCGAAGGTGATTGTCACAGTAGTCCGGGCGAGAGTACATTTAACATACGTTCTGCGGACCACTACAATAATCGATTCACCTCTATTCCATATACAGAAGTAGAAATACGAGCCCAGAATAATCACTCAACGCTCACCAACTCTTGTACTGTAAACCGTATCAAACGTTGTAATTAACTCCTAAACGTTCTTATTCGAAGCGTAAATAGAAGGCGATTAAACGCTAATAATTCAGGATTTCAGTAAGAAGGCGGAAAATAACGCCCACCACAGTTCCACTCACCTTTTACGGTAAGTACGCGGCTCATTGATGAGCCGGTGACCACTGCCTGACCGGTCCCAGGGTATGCGCTACCCGAGCAATGGCCTTGACGGAAGGTCACATGGTTTTAGTTTCACGGGTTGCTGCAGACCAAGAGAAAATTCCGACTCATTATTAACCCGCTTCTGTTACAAGAATCCAGTTATCTACATCAGCCACTCATAGAACGTCCAGCAAGACGTAGAGAAATGCCCTTTCATGACAGGTGTATGGGTTCAATGGTTCAATGGGTGAAGGACGGAAGTGGAAAGCGCTGCGTGTAATCGGTATAACGTGAATATCTCCGTTATCTTCTAGTTAAAAAAATGATTCGTAGCCATTGAAACTGTTGACAATTTGTGATATGTTGCAGAATCTATAATCTTAAAAATCTGTTCCCTAGAGAATTTTTTGTTTCAGTCTTCCGAAGTTGTAAACAAGAAATGTGCGGTTGTTTAATGGCATAGGGATTAATTGAAAAATAACGCAGAGTCGTATTCTACGCTATTTTGGAAATATGAAGTTAAAATATAATGAAAATCGACGTCATAGACGTGGACATACATGCTTTTATTTAAATTTTCACGTGATTAAGCAGGAAACCGTGATTATAATTTCGACAATCGAACGGTTGTTGAAGCATGAGTACTAAGCTTTTAATAATACTACAAACGTGAGAGACTCCTATAATCTAATTTAACGTTGGACAATTCACCATGCTTCGCCACTCGTTGGTACCACTGTTGTTAACTTTTCCGTGGAATCAGGATGTACACTGGGTTGGAAACAAGGTGAACTGCTGAAAGAATGATATTAAAGAACATTCCCAGCAATTCGCCAGGATGATGCTTCAAGGCCGAAGCGAGTTGAAAACGGCCATTTAGGCGCGAAAAGAGGTTGTTCAACTTATTCATGAAATATTAAAACATATTGCGCGACAAATATACATTTCTTATTGAGTATGGTAAAAGCGTTGTAATGAGAAGAATCAGCTATACGTAAAAATTGTTCATATTTGCAATTTTGTTGCAAAAATGTTTCGACATTTTTTTGACAAAAGCATCATGTTGGCTTTCCTCATCGATTGTACGTCCTGAAAATGCTTTCGTCGGAATTTCCGTGGTTGAATACATAACCTGCTAGGCAGAAACACTCAATTACGCGTGGTCTTATTGATATGGTTGAATTTGTAATCCTTGACCTCGTTGCGTTTACATTGCATTGTACACGAGATATCACAGTAATTCCTAATTAAAGCTATGCCGCCACGGTCGCTGCTTACTTATTCACCTGAATTATATGTTTAGCTTGATTCCTTTGGAGTATTTCCAGTGGAAAATGGTCTACGCTTTCACCTGGTTGTTTCTACCTACGGTATAATACAAACATGGATAACACGTCCCATTGTCAGTAACAACGTGCGTATTGTTTTGTTTACTCCTTATTGACTATTCTTAAATATTGCTCGCCACGTGTACGCGAGTCAGTGCTCATTTATCTGACAGATAATGACCAAATTTGATGTTCATTATTTATCCGACGAAACCATTGATACCCACTTCTACTACTTCAGCTACCACCCTCCTAACTTCGTACCATGGACGATTATGATTCCGATGACAGTTGGTCTATGGTTTCACCGGCTACAGACTTCACTGACGGTTGCCAGTATTTAATCTCATTCTTGACCAGAACTGAAGGAGATCATTACAACTTATGCCCAACGGTATAATTACACGTATATTCTGAATTCTCCCGTTTTCTGCTCATCAACGTTGATCATAGGTTAAGTGAACTGGACAGGGGAGTTACTCGTGTGAACGCATACTACATAATTAAGCGTTTATGATGGCTTAAGTGAACTGGACGGGGGAGTTACTTGTATGAACGCAAACTACACAATTAGGCGTTGATCATGGCTTGAGTAAACTGAATGGAGCAACTACTACTGTGAACGCATACCACATACTTGGGAATTGATAATAGTTTACGTCAACTGGACGAAGTAGTTGCTAATATGAACGCATACCACATAATTCGGCGTTAATCATAGCTTAAGTGAACTGGATGGAGCAGCTACCAGTTTGACCGCATACTACATAATTATCCGTTGATCACAGCTCGAAAAAACTGGACAGAGCAGCTACTAAGTTGAATGCAGGCGACATATTTAGACGTTGATCATTCCTTAAGTGAACTGAACGGAGCAGCTATCAAGGTTAACTTATGTGACATAATTATCCGTTGATCACAGCTCAAGAGAACTGGACGGAGCAGCCACTAGTTTGAATACATGCGACCTACTTAGACTTACGATGGGTCCGAAAATCCAGAGGAGAGTGTCCCTAAAATTCAGCCCTAGCAGATAAAACTGGATCTGCCATTCCTAGTAGTGCCGTATATTAAGAAGATGTGTAAGACGTTGAACTCGGACATTAGAGCTGACCCCCAAACATTATGGAGAAACTGTGAGCTCAGATCTTGGGAAGGACCATTCTGTAATGATGCCTACAGTTATGTTGTGAGATAACAATCTGTCGATTCAGGCTGTCCAAGAATTATGATTGAGCGAGTGCGTGTTAGACTAGTCTTAACATCTTGAGCCCTATGGTCCACCATGTTTTTATCTGTCCGAACTAAATTGGGGTATATTCTAATTGGGCTGCTGAATACGTTGTGGTGTAAAAATCAGTCGAGAAGTTTCATTCTTGTTTGCAACTTCGGTTGGAGTTCCGCCCTGATCTGTCAAGATAAAACTAGGTTCGTTGCTGGTAAAAGTAACATTAGATTCAAGTAAGTTGAGCGCAGCCGCATACGGCTTCGAGGTTTTTGACTCAGAGTGCGTTCGGCTCGTGGAATTAGATGCATCACGTGCTCCAACCTCTATGCTTAGTCAGTGAGATCCGGCGCGGGCAGTTTTGCGTAGTTTTCACCTATAGGTGCGGTGTAGTTTTATCTCACATTTATCTTTCATACGAATTGCCCCAAGGCCAGTAGAGGAGTTGGGAGTTCCAGGGTTTCCCAGTAAGCAGGAAGTAGTATAAACTGACGGTGTATTGAATACTGATCTGTTACAGATGGCCAGCTGATATGATGGTCATCTTTGTCAGAGGCCCGCGGAATAGTCTTGAGCAGCTTATGTCCCTTCAATAGACGTGAAGATGACGTCGTTAAATTGGGTCCCAGAACACCTCGTTGGCCATTATACAGAAAGGGAGTAGCTCCAACAGTTGTCGATGACGTAAAGCTGATCAGTGAATAGTCACAATGGAAATCGACATTGGTGACCTGAGAGAGGGTAGTTTGCACGATATGCTTAGGAGTGCAGCTTCCTTTGGCCAACCCCCGATAACTCTGACAGAGCCAGAGTAGATCTTTGTGTTCCACAAAAGCTTAAAGAAAGGCGTTAGATTGGTCAGTGAACTGATACAGCTCCATTGGTTGAAGGATTTACAGCCGGTTTCACCAAAATATCTGCAGCGGTAAGAGCCGTTCAACCATACAAACACCATTTCCTCCGGCAATAATATATGAAGAACGTATGGTTCGTTAATATGTGACTGAATATTTCATGGAGTACCGTACTAACACGATGCTACAATGCAACGAATGTGAACCTGAAAACAACATAGAATGCAGGTAGAGAACTTTGACTCCATTCCACTGGCGTGTTAACCCGGGTTTGTCAATCGCTTGATGACTTTGATTAAGAGTTTTGTTCACTAAATCCTGGATGTGACTCGAAATTTTTCTGTTATGAAAGGGGTTTGACTTTCGCCACCTTCTATATTCAATGCGGTTAGCGGTTTGGTGACGGAAGTATGAAGCAGTGCTATTCAGTGTTAAGTATACTTGAAGTCAAAACCAAGCCTAGTATGAGAACTAAGAAAGAAAAAATCGACATTACCTAGCTACTAAAAGCAGGTGAAGAGTTGACAAACACAGTACTACTAGGCAGAATGTTAAACTATACAAACGTTCGGCCAGAACAAGGCACGCCGATATTCTATTGGACTGTTCTATAGTTACTAGTAAACACCATGACCCTTCAAAGCAGTCGGTATACTTGAGAATCAAGGAAATTGGTAGTTAACCGCCCCGCAGTTTTCGAAACTCCAACGGGACAATATTGAGTTGAGAGTGTCTTTCGTTACCAGAACTTCTACGCATTCCTAGGACTAATTCAGTAGCCCACCATTTATCTGCGGGAAATATTCCTTCCAATATCGAGCATGCAACAAACTTCCCACCAGCCACTGATTGTGAGGTGAATTTGGCCAATCGGCGTACAGCGGGGGATGTGCACATTCAGGTTTTGGCAAGGTGTTCAGTCGAATGCGACACACGTTTCTCTCGACGGACTATACAACATTATCATGCACGGCCATCTGCTTCCGTGATTACACGATCACTTCGAAAATAGCTTTAACCGTGTTAGGGTTAGTATTTGCTTCGCCGGCTGCCAGTGGAATAATGGTGGAATTACCTGGACTTCGATTATCGAGCCTCTTACTCTTATACATAAGGGCGATAGAACCCATTCAGCTTCATTTGCTCTTCTGCTGTAACTGGCCTTGTCAGTCTGCACTGTACTATCAAAACTCTCGAGGGTTCTGCATTTCAGTAATGATCTGATCACCAGTTGCTTGATCCCAGACTAACCTTTGTCACTACACCGCCGAGGACTGTAAGGTTGGCTGGCGAGATTGGTTTCCGGAACAGCCAGTCACAGTGACCGAAGCCGAAGATCACTGGCGTACAACCAGCATCTCCTCCGACTTCTGCAGCACCGACTGTGCTCCTACAAACACGCCTTGTATCCAGTGAAAATCGGAAAAAAGGGACCAGGATGGATTTGGGTATTGGTTTTAATCGTTCAGCCGCCCATTGCTGGTTAGTCAGATGGTAGGCTAGTCAGAATTTCCAACCTTTATCTTTCAAAGATGTTGTACCAGTATGATATAGGCTGTGGAATTAAAGTATCGAACATATATGGCAAGGGAAATTTCAACATAGGAGTAAACGTTAAAGCATATTCAAAACAGGGTAAGGAAGACGAATGAAAGTTTAAAGCTGGACAAAAAACAAACAAGACTCTGATCATGGAATAGGCCAGCAAAGAAAAGGAAAGCAAGTTTACATTCCGCTATGCTCCAGCTTCCGGAAAGGGCAGCGTATGCCTAAGCAAAAGATGGCGAGTTGTGATTGATACGAGCAAAAATAACTATATCGACATAAACTACCGGCGCGCGATGCACACTACGCCTCTTTGGCGATGATGTACTTCGATTAATTCGATTATCCAACAATCCGAGGCTGCCAGCTTTTTTGCGACTGTAATCACCGCAACGCTATGTAATCACGTAACCCCTATCTATGGTACTTACAGTTTCTTCGCGTTTCGCGCACTTCAGTTCTTGGCCGCGCAACTGACGCTGATTCACCCATCGGATGACTCTCCGGATCCCAGTTATGGAGACCATTCAGTTTTAAGCAAAACTTGCCTTATATCGTGGTATAAAAGACTTAATCGGATAACGTCGTAGTATCGCAGCTTCTGGTCGCCAAGATTCCGCTCACCTTTCTTTATTTGCTCATACAGAAGCTGTTTTTTAATCTGTTTGTCACCAATCCACCGGAAGTGTCCTATCTTACGAAATCTATAGAGTATCAGAATGACCTCAGTCCTTCGCCTGTCCATTCACCTAGGTATCTCAGTGTTTGGACCAATGTCCGATCGCCGAACACCCGAGCTACGTCCTGGACAGTGCAGATGGAAGCGGCTCAAATACCGCATACTCCGTTGATACACCATCCACATTTCACTGCCGCACAACAGTGCAGAGAGCACCGCCGGGCGGCAGCAGTAACATTCAAACTGTTATTCACTCAGGCACGTCATCCAAGACGTTCAACCTCGGTGCTAACTTTTACCAAACGAGCTCGCAACCTGCGATTAGAGAGCAGTTCTGTTGATAGATTGTTGTCCAAGTAACAGAAGCCTGTACAACTATCCATACTGGCTGTAAGGACGTGGATCACAGGTATGGAGAAATGAATCCCGCCCAGGCTTGAAAATAAAAATGTTCCACCGGTTGTTCATGGGGCTTTGTGCGTTTAATATAACGGCGGTTGTGTGTACGGTGTATAACTGGCGACAAGACCTGATTTCATTTATGCTTTGTGGTTTACTTACCCTTTCAAGAGTCAAAATCCACTTTCCAACTGTAAGCTTGCAAGGACTGAACCAACTAATTCAGTTGGGCGCAACGAGTTGTGTTTCGTTTGTTCGTTAATGTCGACACACTATTCCGGCTAACTAATGCTTACTTGTCAATCTTTGCTTTCGAGCTATCAGACCACCTATTTTCAACTGATGAACGTTCGTTCATCCAGAATTTTAGCTCTGCTTATGCTTCATTGAATTGCCCTGAAGTGCGTTGATAAGTTTTACCGTGCTTTCGGGAGTTATTGATTTCGGACTTTGTAAATTTGGTGAATTCATTACTGAGGATTATTGTTCTCGCCATTCTAGTAGCTTTCCTATATTCTATTTTACTTTGCAACCTTATTAACAACAAGCCAGTCTTTACGAGTTCTTTCTGGATTGAAATTGGTCACTCAGCGGGCTCGAAACTGATCAGACGCCCGCTTAATTAGGGACGCGAATACTCAAGCTCCATTGTATCCGAGATAAACTCAACTTCCCTAGACTGTCCGAGATTATCATTAGTATATATTCCCAAGGCAGATTTTGATTTGACTTTAGCATAAACCGTGACAAACGTCTGCAGCTTCTTTTGCTCTATGCAATCGTTAAAAAAATCGGCTTAAGAGTGGAATCTACAATCATTTTACAGACGCTAGTCCGTGCGGAATTTATTCTGAACAGAGTTCTGAAGTGCAGGTATGAGCACTGAGGTATTGCCTAGACAAAACATATGGTCATGTCGGTGACGATTTCAAAATTATCGCATTTTGATCCACGTGACTGTGCCCTGGTTTCTGCACGAACGTGCTCACCTGGACATCCAAGCCCACCAACAACCGCCCACAGTACCAAGTGGTTCACAGAATCAGACGCCGTGGCGAAATCCCCAACGAAATTACATAGCATGTGGTTGTAGTTGCGACAAGTTTGCTGGACGGTTGGGCAGCAGGCACCATGTCGATCATATTGCGACTCTTTCAGAGTACGCCTTCCACTTCGGCAACCGTGGCCTTGAAAACATCCGCGTTGAACTAAATGAGCAGAATTCGGGCTAGAATATTTTCTGCGAAGCTCTTCAAGCGGTTGCTGTAATAGCTGTAGGGGCCTCGCCTTCTACCCTCATCTTTAAACAAATTTGGTTCGGGGCCTCCTTTAACTCTTATGAGGTTGATTTCTGTTTTCCAATAGAATTTTTGAAAAGTACATTAATTACACGTTGAAACGTAGTCATTCTTTTTAAACTCCCTGACAGTTCATTATCCAGTTTCTTTCGTGATATGTCTGGTCTACCATAAGCTGCTTCGCAAATATGAATAGTCAGAAGTGCAAGGTAATGCAGATTTGGCACACCCCGATCGCCATATACTGCCCTGATAATACAATTAATCGATCCATACTACTGACAGATACTTGAACGCGCTTTTATCTAAAGCCCTGTTTAGCTCACAAAACGCCGAAACTAACGCCAAGAAGACGGACTCCTTGGCAAATTCAGTCTCATAAGACGAACTTTCTCGCGACCCCATCCGACCTCAGCTTGAGAAAGGCACACCATTACATTTCCAAAATTTTTAGAGAGATAACCCTCAATATGAGACTTCTCGTAGATGTGTTGATTTTGTTAAGGTCTGTTGCATTATTTCGAGATTGCTGTGCTTTGCTTGATCAGTGTTGAAGGGTGGCCCTATCTTTCCTTAATTTTCCTTAAGAACAAACAGTATTGACCATTTTCCTTCTTACACCGGCTACTGTACCCGTTTCCATTGTGCATTTTTAAATGTCAAAATAGGACATTCTTCTTCCATATTCTTCCTTGAATAGCTTATAATTCTTATTATTTCTCGATGCGTGAACAGTCATTTTGCTCCAACCCAACCAATTACCATTTGTATGAGTGAACTCAATTCCGTTTTATCGTCCTCCATTACTAAGCGGTGCCTAGTTGTCAGATTCGTTTTACAGGCACATTTTTTATTCAATTCCTGAGGATATTTCACATTCGAGGTGAGATATTTAGTTTTCATGTATATTCATTCAATTAGTACCGTATTAAATCCAGCTTCTACGAGCGCCTTCTCATTAGCCGTTTCGAAGATAGATTATCTTCCTTGCCGTTGGGTATTGAGATGGGCACATTTGGATCAACAGATTACGCGTCACTCGTTGTGAACTTGAATCGTTAGCGAACGATTCAATAGATGGGCCATGGAAGCTTTCCCAAGAATGAACTTAACACGTACTCATTTGGGTCGTGTTAACTTTGAAGTAGATTCTTTACTTTCTTATTCCTTGAATCACCTCGCTTCCCACGTGAAGCTTTATTTTACGCTTACGCAAACAACAGGTTTTGGGACATACTTTCAAACTGAAATTTAACTATCGGCACGGTTTTCTCCCTTTTGAGTTTTGAACCTCGAAACCTTGCCCTTGCAAGTTTCCCCTGTTTTTAGCGTTCGTTTGGACTCGCAAATATTCAACATTCACCGTCTTCGGTCCCGCCATTCACGTTCCAGAGATAAGAATCACTCAAAAGTTTTGCTTTTTACTTCCGTCGCTAACCCACTGGACCCACTTAACACCAAATACAAGTGGGAGTTTTTATACTCTTCACGTTCTCTGTGGGAGACTGAGTTTACTTAAGATTGTTCAGAAGTATTTATCTAACATCAGTGCAAACCTGTAGGCAGTGAAACGATATCTTTCAATACGTCGTTTTAATATAGGAACATCTGACAAGGAGGGCAACTGATGACAAACTAGTTTCGTAATCCGGCGCTGCACCTCTTCACCCAACAATACATTTTAACGAAGATAGAGGGAGCAGGTTAGGTTGTTTGTTCCCACAAACAGCGTACCAGCGAGGAATACATTGGAATTCTGAATTGCAAGGCTTATGGTGAAAGCCGGAGATGTTCGGTTTTTGCACGAGTTAGCTTCAGAGCACCAGCCACATCGCGAAAAACGTGAAAGACTACACCTCACCTCGGTTTGGCGTGGAGAAACCCTTTGTCGTGGTGTCGTTTGATAGCTGTCATTATTTTGCGCCGCAAGTTCATCAAATGGCATACAGGTTCCATCCCAAGGCTACTGTTACCGGGTCACTGTCGCGCTCATACTCATCAAAACATAACAGAGGGGTGATGCTTAATTTATTCACAAGACAAGCAGCTTGACGGGGACGTCAAGCTTTTTGCACTCATTAACACAAAAAACTCACTGTGCTGTAACGGTTGAAGAGGGCAGCGCTCTAGTTCGACTCTACAGGAAGCCAGAGAATACAGTGGCCAGTGATTCTTAAAAAGGCTGTGGCTTGTGTGTGTTGTCCTGCTAAGTGCATGCATAGGAATGAGTGTGTGTGTGCGACAGTCCCGCATGCATGGCTAACGGTTAACAACGTCAACGCGCCCGCAACCTGGTGTTTGTTGGCGTCTGACCGGATGTGACATGTGACCTTCTTGGTTGGAGAGGTGAGCTTTACTTTGCTCATGCTTGCGCGTTGATATCGTGCAGCCTGTCGTCTTACGGAACAGTCGCGGGCGACTGTTGTTGCCTACCGTTCCTACGACACACTTGCCCTCTGTGCTGGAACCGTGCATATCTTCTAAATTGACGACGCAAAAGGTGTATTGTCTACTCGCTGCGATACACCAACTTTATTTATAACTGTCGACGGATTCAGGGATACAGCAGTGCGGTGAACTCAAGTCCTGATCACTTCACTGGAAACAGTGAAGTGATAGCTTTCGTTATACGGTAAATTTGTCTGTATGCAGTCAGAGTGGCCTAGAGAAAATGAGGGAGTGCATGTTGCAGTGAGATGCTTATACTGTTCTTGAACTCTTGCATCCGTGAGAAAGGGCGAGTGACTGATGGTTACACTGACACTATCCACTGTACACATTTTCAGAATTACCAAACAATATACGCTTCCCAAACTCAAGTGAATGATCAAAGTGTGATAGAAAATAAAAGCATAGAAAGCAGCAGAATCCATTAGAAGTGCGGCTGGAGACCAGGGTGAGTGAAGCTTTTCTAATGGATGTGTCATGACTCCAATTTTTGGCTTGTAGGGCTTAATGACCAGGCTGAAGTGAATCATTTAACCAAAGTTGGATACCGCTGATTTCAGCTCCGGCGTTCATCAGAAACCCTAAGCTGGCCAACCGATTACCAACGTAAAATGGACAACTGAACCTGCCAAGCTAGAAATTGTTGCTACGGTTACCCAATGACCAGAGGTTCGAAAGTGATGGATGTCGGCTCTGGAATATGCACCTACGAATGTCTTAAGTGACTGTGTTTCGGAGCCACACAGGTGATTGTACCGAAATCACCTCGAGGGATCTCGGTAGTTTGATCCCGCTTGGTTTTTGGTGGGTGTCTTTTAAGCCCGTTAATCTGTGAAGCCAAGTCTGATTTCCATCTTTTCTAAGGAAGACCTTAAATTGTCATAAACTGAAGATGCTGAGCGAACAAACTGGGTTTGACCAAAAGATTTCGAGTGTCCTGATCGCATGTGCATGCGGAAAAAGTTGCATGCCCTTCAAAGGTCGTCACATGGGAGGGTAATCACGAAGTCGGCTTTCCGCTCTGTGGTTCGTACACTCAAATTTTCCGGCCTGGCGCTAACGCAGGCCGAAAGTCGCAACTGGAAGACAGTAGGTCTGCAAGAAATCTGTATTTATTAGGTTACTCTTCGCACGGACCTACAGACTTCAACGAAAGCAAGGCGCCATAGAGGCCAACATGAGAGAACTAGTGCAAACAATCTAACCGCCGAAAGAGAAGAACTTCCGTGAGAATTCCTGTCAACCTTCAGAACTCAGGCGATCTTTGGGCTGGTTGAGTGGCGTTCCCAACGATAACGGCTGATATTATTATCTTAGACAGTGTAGCCTACAACATTAAAGATGACGCAGATTTTTTACACAGTCACTAATGGAACTGCGGTATCTAAGGCGGAGCACTAACTTCTATGTTGGTGATGTTTAATCCGTTTGCATTCCAATTGGATTGTTCGCTAACGACTCAAGTTCACACCCAGTTGCGCGTAACATGTTGATCAAACGAATGTCTTCCTCAGGATCTGAAAGCAGGGAAGATAACTTATCTTCCAAACAGCAAATGGGAAGCTGCTTGTAAAAACGGGATTTAATCCGGTTATAATTAAACAAGCATACAAACAAGTTAAATTTCTCACCTCGGATTTGGAGAATTCCCAGAAACTGCGCAAAGAATGCGCCCGTACAACAGACCATACAACCAAACGCTGCTCAGTAATGGGGGACAAAAAAGGGAATTGAGCTCATTCAAACAACTGGTCATTAGCTGGATCGAAAAATGATGAGAACTATAGGTTACTCAAGAAAAAATGTTGACTAATCTACACGGCTCAGACTGAATAAGAGTAAGGGAGCGATAACAGTAGGTGATATAAGAATAGATGATTAACACCGTCTATTCAAGGAAGATAATAAAACATAGAACCACTTTTAGACACTAATCAAACAAAGTTGAGTTGGAGGTGGCACAAGTTGCCGTGTTGACCACGACGATCTTCTCTGTCTGTCGGGATACCAACATTTGAAACATACTTTCACACAGTGTGGTGTCCTCAGTAAGTGCGACGAAGTTAAATAGAAATATCGATGAGCTTTCGTCATTGCTATTTGTCGCATCTGTTGTGAAAAATTCGCGTATATCAGCTGTCTTCGTAGCAGTATAACTCTCAGTAGATTTATACAGATTAAGATTAATTCGTCGTTATTTCGTTTGCAATGTCAGATCTGATGGTCAAAAGCGCAGGTTTTAGAGAACAGATCCAGCTAGTAGTTCACCAACCTCCTGTTTTAAACGGTTTAAGCGGGATAACAGACTGCTTTTTATGGGAAGTACCTATGAGCTTGTCTTATTGTGGGGTCACTGGTAGGCTCAAGCCTTCAACCAGCTTGCTTTGCAGCCCTAATGATTGCGCACACAACTGTAGAGTTTTCTGTTCCCATCGCCACAACAATGAACGACATCGCTCACATGTGCAATAAACCGGACAGTAGCTGGATCATGCCTCGATCTGGGGAGTGGAGTGAGATTAGGAGTGGAAAGCTGTTTCGTGATACTTGGAAAACTCATCAGACTGTTTCTCTTCTGTGTCTCTATTGCGCTTCATGAATGCTTCATCCAAAAAAACTGAAAAATATTGAGAGAAAAAAACAACTGGGCACATCACCTGCCTTTAAATCGACAGAAAAGTTGCATTAGGTAAGCGGAATCGTGGTTTAATGTTTTGAGTGAAATCACCCTCGATGTGTTCATATCACAATCTAAACTTCCGCATACAATAGAAAACTGGGACAATTATGGCTATTGCAGGGAATGGGCTGAGAAGTCGTTCCAAAGAAAAAATGATCATCTTGGCGCGAATCCTTGTTCTCAATAATTTTGAAAATTTTAAAATCGAACTCTCGAGCAAAGTACTTACAGTTCAACAACTGTAAGTAAGCAGCGTTAGAGATGAAATTGGAATGCGTCAAACAGGTGCCAAAAGTACCAGCTTGGTGCCGAAAACATTTTTTACCATTTTCGTAAAAACAACTCATTATTGAAGTTGGCTCAGTTTTTCAAGTCTAATTCATCCGTTCATTACAATTATCAAGATAAAATATGTCATCCCCTAACCCGAGAGCGCCTAATATTACAGCGTATTGGAGGTGTCGTCAAAATGGAAATAGACGACCATACAATGTTGGCATTATACTTCAACAAGAGTACTGATGCATGTGATAGTGAAACGTGTATAACAACGTTTCCAGTTTCCATACCTATACGACGTTTATACTGACCCTCTGTTCTTGCAGGATTTCCGGTAGATACTGGTAGACGAAACGTTTTCCTACAGGTGGTTAAAAATGACATTATGATATGGTTGTTTCCACCTCCAGTGTACATGGAACGGCGTAAAATAAAGGGTATTATGTCCCATTCTATCCCCGAGAACCTTCAGAAGTTAATTTTGTTCACTCTATTGCATTGTTTCAAACTAGATTAAGGTCGCGTGGCGTTCATGCAAAACACTGTACGAAAACAGATTAGCTCAAGTTTCCTACCGATCGCTGGGAGGTATTGTTTTTAGCCAGTCACCGTGTGGTGTTTAGAACGCCAGTTATCTATCACGGTGCCGAAAGATATCCCAATCAACATGACAATCAACGGAACCAAAGATGGCAATTGGCATGTATCCCAAACACATCAAATATAAGTATCTCACCACTTCCCGCATGTGTTCGTTCTTCATTTTGTTCATTTTAAAAATCTTTCGTAAGAAGCGGCTACTGGTGTGAGCGCACGCTGCACACCCAGACGTTGTCCACGGCCCAGGTCGATTTCATTCTCTGGATAATTCAGAATTCCGAACGTGTTTTAATGAATCCAGGCATATTATATTATGTACAGCTCTTCTGTGTGATATAAGGTGAGGAACAGTTTGTCAGTGTTCCACCGATTTCTAACATGCACAATATTGCTTTAGACTTAATTGTCGGTCCGATGGCACTTCCAGCTGCACTCCGTTGTACAATTTCTGCAGTCACATATACAAGCTTCTTGTTGATATGAGCGAATCTTATGGCTGTTGGTCAGTGCATACACCGACCACAGACTTCACTGTCAGTTGCCCGTATGACTCCTGACTTTTAACCCCGTCGATGCTGAGCCTTCAGAGCATCCATTGCCAACCCCGTGTGGCCAAACGGCAGTGTCACTGAAACTGAAGATAACTGCAGCACAGGTGTTCCAGGATTATCTGAACACGCATTGTGCCGGGTCTTTGGATGTAAGGCAATTCGGCTCATGAGGCGTCCTGGCTCAACAAAAGGTATAGCTATTTTATGTCACTTCTTTTCTATCGTTTAGAAGACATTTTCGTTTGCCAGGAAGCACCTTAGATCACTATCTTGATCTAATAGACAGCTATTTAACTCGCAAGTACAGGAGGTTGTGTGGCACAAACGGAATCCCCGTAATTGTGTGGGACGACTGTTGTTTACTTTTTCACATACGGACTGCCACTACCGTTAGGTCTCATTGTCGGTAGTTATCAGTAGGTTTTTAAATTTATCGTTCATCTTCACCCTTTAGATCTCCACCTCAAAGTTTCCCCAATTTAATGAATTGTATGAGCAGAAAATATTGAAGGTATGTCCGAGTAAGCCTGTTACAGTATGTATATATAAAAATAACACTTTCGGTCTACCGCCAATGTTGGAACCTGGCTGTTAGCCAATTACCACTTCATAATCATACCCGGAAAGGGAAATTCTGAGAACCAACTCGTCAAACTATTCCCCACATCACATCAAACATAAGAGTTGTATATAGTACAATATACTTGTATCCTTCATCACACATTGCTGATTATGATCTATTCAGAGAATGAGATTGCTAGCTTGATCCCGCCGACCTGGCCCATAAAGAATGTCTGAATATGCAGTATGCACTCATACTAGTAGCTGCTTCAATCTCATCCACTTAAGCTCTGAATAACGCCTTAGAAATCAGTATTCGTTCACATTAGTAGCTGCTCCGCCCGATTGACTTAGACTACCAACAACGTCTCAGCATGCAGTATGCGTTCACATTTGTAGATGCTTCAACCTGATTCATTTAAGCTATGCATAACGTCTGGGCATGCAGTATACGTTCACACTAGTAGCTGCTTCTTCTGAACCACTTTTACCATGAACAATTTGGAGAACGAACACATGTGGGAAGTGATGGAAAACCTGTATATGAAGCGTTTGGGGTACATGGTAATCATAATCTTTGATTCCTTTGACTGTCATATTGACTGGAATATTTTTCTGCACCGTGATGGATACCTGGCGTTCTGAACATCATAGCGTGTCTGGCTGGAAGGTATACCTCCCGGTGACCGGCAGGCAGCTGGATTCAATCTGTTTCCGTACATTGTTCCGTCTGAACGCCACGCGACCTCGATCAAGTTAGAAACAATGCAGTAGAGTGGATAGAATTTGCTTTTAAAGATTCTCGATGATAGAGTGAGACATGACACCCCTCTCGGCAATTGTGCAGTTCGCCGGTATGGTGTTTCAAGACCGAAACGAGTTGGAAACGGCCATTTAGGCGCGAAAAGATATTTTTCAAATTTTTAATGAAAAATTAAAATGCGTATTTCGGGACAAATATAAAGAGTTTTTTGAGTATACTAGTGGTGTTGCAATGGGAAAAGACAGGTGTACTTAAAAATTGCCCATACTTGCACTTTTGTTGAAAAAAATGTGTCACCATTTTTTTCGACAAAAGCATAATGTTGGCTTTCCTAATCGATTTAAAGTTCTGAAACTGCTTCCATTGAAATTTTCGTGGTGGAATACATCTTTCCATTTCGTGGGAAGGCTCAATTTTGCGCGGTTTTGGAGATATAATAGAATTTGTAATTTTCAACCACGTTGTGTTCACAGCGCATTGTACACCAAATATCAGTAATTCCTAATAAAAACTATGTCGCCACGGTTATGGCTTAGTTACACATCGGAATTACATATTCAGCCCGTTTTCCCGACAGTATTTCCGATGGAAAACGGTCTACGTTATCACCTGATTGTTTCTATCTGCTGTGTGGTGTAAACATGCATAACATGTCCCACCCTATCATTGAAAACGTGCGTTTTGTTTCGTTTATTGCTTATTGGTCATGCTTCAAGGTAGCTGGCCATATGTACGCGAGTCAATGCTCACTTATCCGACGGATGATGACCAAATTTG
>JTDE01022146.1:0-14266 GCA_014338405.1 Paragonimus skrjabini miyazakii
GAGATCTAGGAATATGGTATTCACACTCCTTCAATTTCTCTGAACAAGTACGCTTTCAGGTAGCAAAAACTCGAAAAACAATAGGCTATATCAAAAAGGCATTCAGTCTACCGGATGCGAGGCTGGCTGTTTACAAAATGTGTGCTCAACCTCAACTTCAGTATCACACTTTCATTTACTGCCACCTACGCAAATCCGATAGGCTTGTTTTAGAAAATCTCCAACGATAATTTACCAAAAGCTTAATAGGATATCCATCTTCACTCATCTATAGGGAACGTTGTCAAACACTTGGTATTGGTTCACTTTGGTTACGAAGGCTAAAATTGAATCTTACACTTCTGTATAAGCTGTTACACTCAGACGCCATCACCACAGCGTTCGCCGTTCATTTCAAACACAGCTCCTCATATGGTCTAGGAAATAAGGGTTCCACTTTGTCAACTCTGTTAGTTCGCAAAAAGATACGAGCCAACTTCTTTATTGTAAAATATTCTTATATTTGGGATAGACTTCCGAATGAAATCAGAGCCAGTAACCGCATTCAGCGTTTTCAAAATGGCCTGGACAGCTTCCTTACATCATCAAACATAATGTCAATCTTCAAACATTATGTATCTCCGGATGACCCTTTTGAATGTTGTCCGGGGAACATTTAGCCGTCAGCAGCATGCAACGCATGTACCCGTCTTTACCATCAGGGTCCCATTTGAAATAGCTTGCCTGAAACTGTTTACCGTGTATCCACCGTTTACTCACACACCATATATCGTTTAATTCATTGTGCACTCACGAAACCGCATCATTTTATTCATGTACGTCACTTATATAGAGTTGTACTGAAATCAAAAAGAAGAAGATAAAACAAGATTATATCTCACATACACACTTTTCCACATTATGTATTTATATGCCCATTCGTAATAACCTGTTCACCTTAGTAGGCCATCAAGTTATAAGTAATGGTAGCCGGTATTGACGGTTAAGTTGGCCGGCATACAAAACTCCCCACAGAAAACTGCGGAAAAAAATACTCCCTTGTTTACCTTAAATAATCTTAATATTACCCCAATTCACATCATGCGCTGTCTCCCTTGCCTGAAACCTTCCACCTTAACCATTAATAACCGTTGTGTGCTATGAAATGTATATTCTAGCTTAAACATTGACCCTATAAAACAAACTGACGTCAAAACTTCGTACGGAGGTTTGATTATCACGTGACAGTCATTCTAGAAGTAGCTGCTGGCTACCCAATTATCGCGGGGCATTATAACAATTACTTGCCAACATTCTATACTTTATTGATAGAAAACAAAAATATTAATATAGCGTTAACTTCTCGTCAAAAAGTATCACATTCACGTTAATCTTCATATTACGTGTGATTACTTCCCATTTTCCCATTTAACACATGAAATTGCACTCATTTTCATAGTCCCATGAGCATCCGTCATGCAGGGAAAATTTTCGCGATGTACGGGCGCTAACAACCTCATATTGGCCGAGCGTATACCGATATTATCCACTTTTTGACATTTCCGAGCAATTAACGAGGTCCCGCGCTGGAGTCTGTTCAATTTTCGCCAGATTTGGGAACTTTCCTTCTTCCTGCGCTCAAACTGAATTATTTCAACATTCTTCCGAATGACGTTACGCCAAATAACGGCGAAATCTTTCGACCATGTATTTACACCTATTTCCCTGCATGACCTTCAAATACTTGACATGTCGTCTTTATTCAACTTTGTAAAATGCAAATTACTGTAACATCTCTTTTTTTGGCTGAATCTGTGAAACAGGCGAACTATCTTCTTTCCTTATGTGTAAATCGAACGTTGTAAACTTTAACCCTGTTCCCCCTGATGACGCCATATTTTGTCGATAGATTTCTTGTTTGTCTTGTTACATATCCATTTATTGCTTTGTATCGTATGTAATCACCTTTCATGATCGCGCAAATCCGAGCGTGTTTCTCACAAATGCGTTTAAAATTATATATTATTTATATACATTGGTGACAACTGAGCAACATGTTTCCTTTCACAGTCAATTTGGTTGTCGTTTCTCGCTTGTTCCAGGAACAAACCATCACGAACGCCTTCCGAGTTTCACTCTCTATGGTAAAAGGTACCCATAACTTTTTGGAAGTGACACACACGATGGTACTTTCTTCAGCAACCTTGATTCATTTCCTTCAATTATTGAGTGAATCTCATACTTCTACTTTAGTCATCATATATGTTATTTCAGCGTACACCCATTTAGAACATAGCTGGTAATTGATGTTCTAAACCTGAAGCGTAAACGGAAGGAATAGTACACCTTCGAACGGCAGTGCGGTCGTCCGGCGCCGCACTATCATTACCATCAGGCCACATTGATTACCCTTGGTCTGACAAGCATGGAGTTCATGGGATGGCATTCCAGGATCTTCAATGGGGAATCTGGGCAGGCAAAAGATCTGGAAACATACTGATAACCATCAGCGTAGTAAGCAGCTGGGGAAAACACCACCATTCGTCAGAATCATGGATATCCATGATATGAAGATCGAATTGTTGTAGCTGAAATAGTACAAGTGAGAATCGATGTTAACGTCGGAGAAATAACGGGCATCAAAGTGGGTCACTAACCGTCAGATAAGTGTGGACCGAGCTGCATACAAGTGACAAGTCACGCCAAATCATAGTAAGAAAGCGATGAACTAGACATCGCATAGACTGTCCATGATAGGGTGGGACGTACTATTTCCATTTCCACTCTTATATGGACCGTAGATTGAAACAATCACGTGCTAACGTCAGGTACAGTCACCTTTAGGAATGACATTTCGTCGACCGATTCCTACCTGAAATACTGACAGCGAAGCAGGCCGAACATATAATTCAGACATATAGATAACCCACAAACGTGGTGGCATAGCATTCATTGGAATTTACTGAAATATTTAATGTAAAATACAATGTAAACGCAGTGTGATCGGCAATTACAAATTCACTTATACCTCAAAAACCACGCAAAATTGAACGTTTCTAAGAGGTGAAATGTGTACTCCGCCATGAAAATTCCGATTAAAGCATTTTCAGAACGCCAAAACAGCTACGAAGGCGAACATGATAATTTTATCGAAAAAGGCAGAATATTTTTCCTGACAGAAGTGCGACTATGAACGATTTTTAGGCATAGCCGGTCTTTCTCATTGAAACACAATTATCATACTTGAAAAAAATCTACGTACCTATCCTGAAATATACAAAATATCGCGAGAAATTGAAAAATCACCTTTCGCGTTTAAGTGGCCGTTTCCATTTCGTTTCAGCCTTGAAACACCATGCCGGCGAACTACACAATTGGCACTGTCTCGAAGATAGATTATCGCCGCTGTCGTAGGATATTGAGAAAGGCATTTATTAGATCAAAGACAAGAGACAATATCAGCCACTGAGTTCAACAGAAGGCGTCAGAATCCAACCTCTTCAGCTTAGATTCTGTTGACTTGTTAGAGCGGCATTCGGACCATCCGGTCTTGAGTGCAGTCTTCCGAAAACTGAGGTGAAAAGCTTCCTTTGATCTCCGAAGAATTATTTTACCTATGTCAGACATTTGGGAAGCAACTATTGTGTTAAAAAACGACGGAAGATACCAGTAGTAGATAAGATTTGTTGGAGCAACCGATTCACGGTACGTTAAGAAAAATTATCCGTCAACTCGGCACGGGTAGCCACTACACGCAAGTGTCATCGATCGCTCGAAGGTCAGAGCAATCTGATTGGCCAGCTGCATGGTTCACTTGCACTGGATTGGATACAGCGGTATCGTGGCAAATAATCTGGTCGACGAGGGGTCAGATCCTTCGTATTGTTTGCATTATTGTCGTGGGAGGGCAAAAGTAGCAATTAAGCACTACACGCTATTGTCAAAGCAGACGGGTTTCGCAGGGACTTTCAGAAATTTGCACCAGTTACGTGTCCGTCGACAAGATATTGCGTAAGTGGTAAGTGAGAAAGTTTTCATGGGTCCAAAATCAGTCGCTGAATATGTTGATGGGTTGCGTGGACTAGCCAGTCAGATGAAGGGCTATCAGGCGATTTTAATGCAACAAAACTACGGCGCGGAGCTAAACTGTTCAATCTACCTCCTTAGTGCGGTTGAGCGTTCGTTTCACCACTTGCAGGAAAGATGAGCAGAAGTTGGTGGGAGCGTAACTTAGTATGGAATGGAACCTATCTGTAGCGACCTATCAAATTTTGAGGAGACCAGATCAGCGCCACTCAGTATGGTCAGCTGGCTGCTGGTGTAGAAAGCACGGCGAGTAACCCAACGTTCTTTGGCCTCTCTGGAGTCAGATACTCGAGATGCAACGTTGGAGTAGATGTACCTTGTGAGAAGATGAATTTGAAGTGTTCGGTATGTAAAGGCAACTACGATATATGTGATTGTGGTTGTTTTGGCACTCAATCTTTGGAGCAGCACAAAACAATGCTGAAGAACATCAGACGCCGTTTTGTTTGCTTGAATGCGTACCATATGACAAGGTCTTTTAGGGTACAGATACGGTGTGCGATACTGGGTTGTGGTTGACGTCATCATACACTGGTTCATGGGAACAAGCCTGAATACTGAGTCGTTCGCTAACGATAGAATTCAGACGGAGTAACGCGTAATCTGTTGATCCAATGAGTGCTTTTCTCAATATCCAGCAACCGAGAAGATAACCTGTCTTCGAGACGATTAATGAAAAGGGGCTGATTAGATCAACAGATTGTGCATTACTCGGTGTGAACTTTATTCGTTAGCAAACGATTCTTTAGTACTGTAACGTAAAAATCCCCAGAAATTGAACAAAGAATGTGTCCGTACAACAAAGTCGATAACTATGTACCACTCGGTAAAAAGAGACGATAAAACGAAATTGAGCTCGCTCAAACGAATAGTCATTGGTTGGGTAGGAGCAAATCGACTGCTCGCGCATCGATGAATGATAAGAACTATAAGCTACTCAAGAAAAACATTAGGAGAATGTCCAGTTTTTGCATTTAGAAAGTTACAGGGCTCAGATTGAATAAGAGTAAGGAAAACGGTTGCAGTAGCCGATGTAAGAATAAAGAGGATTAATGCGGTCCATTTTTAAGGAAAGTATTAAAACATACGTTTACCTTTCAACACTGATCAAACGCAGCATTGTGGTCTGAAAAATGATGCAACAGACCTTAACAAAATCGTCGTCTATCTGTTAAGTCTACGTGAGGCCACAGTTCGAATTTTTCTGCAGGCTTGGTGTTTTTCTTTGGTGAAGCATGCTAGGATCCTAGATTGGGTGCAACGTTGGTTTACGAAGTTCTCCCTGGAACTTCGGGGAAGGGTACCCCAGTAGACTGAAACATCAATCTTTTCTCTTTAGAAAGAATAATAAGACATCTTATACAGACCGTCAGGATCCTGAATGAATTGGCTTATGCAAGAGAGCGACTTTTTACTCACATCTTATAGTCATCTCTCAGCGGACAAGAATTGGGGGTTACGGAAGGAATAGTTAGGACTAGAACCTGCATCAACTGCTTCTCATATAGAGTTCTGAACGGCTGGGACAAATTACCGTCCAGGGTGTTTTCGGTCGCCACGGTTGCGAATTCAAGTGCGAGTTTGATGCGTGTTGGTTGGCGTTAGTTCCGGGCCTAAAGTGATGATAAAGTGATCAGGATCTACTCAACGCAATGGCAGCCTCCTCTCTGTCCTCTGTCGGCATGCATGTTGTGCTTCTCAGCTCTTGTTTATTACGGGTTGTAGATAATTTGCATTGGACCTTGTTATTAGGTTATTTGTCCCTCCTTGGCTGTCTTTACGTTCTCGTAACCGGGACGTTTTGTCCTGACGTTCAGGAGCCTGAAACAGATCCTGATCGCACAAGCATTGGCTTCGATCCTGACTACTAATCTGAGGACATCATGTTTGTTGAGGCAGCCCCCAATACTACTTGTACAATCATTAAAACTGCTTGCGTAGTCCTGATAAGGAATTGATCAGGGATATTCTCGCTGCATATCCAATATTAGTTTGTGTTCTACAGACCGTCGACGATATCCAAGCAGTATTGTGTCGCAACACGGAGGGATCACGGAAGCTCATTAATGCAAGGAACTGGACACTAGCTGGCTACTATTCTCAAGTCCTGTGATCTGAACTGAACTGAACCGCAACAAACCTATTGAACTTATTAGGCATATTAAAACCAGTGAATTGACAAATCATTGTAGCGCCCGACTCAAAATACGTGCTACATCGCCATTTCAATGCACATTATCTGCTTACCATGAAATAAGATGAATCGTGGGTTGTTTTTCATATGCGTAACATTCCCTCTTGCAGAAAAAGATGCCAATAAAATTGTGACAGTTTCTGCCTATCTTGGGCAAGGAGATAAGTCTAAAGAGATATCTTACTGTGACACTAAAGTTATTGGAAATGGGTCATTCGGGGTTGTTTATCAAGCGAGATTGTGTGACACAAATGAGATTGTAGCTGTGAAGAAAGTTTTACAAGACCGAAGGTTCAAGGTAAGATAACGCTTTCGTAGACTTCGTCCTTTAAATGGTTTTGGTAGAGCACGTTTCCTAGGTAAATTGGTTGTTTGTACAAAAAATGACACCATGTGGTGCTTACGTGCTATGCATGGGGTTATAGAATTTGTGGACACTCGTTGGGGGCCCTGTTCGACTATCTGCTTCGTAAGCTGATAAAGATTTGTGGACTTGTTGAGGGGTTGTTGACTATAAACTGAGAGCGCTTGTTTCTTGTTCCTTTCGATACAACTGTTTGTTATGTTATACTTCATATCTAACATTGCCCGCACTAAACTTCAGGATGGTGCTCTTGCGTCTTATTCATTGGGGTCGGATTCCACTACTGCTGAGTTATGAATGCCCGGAACAAACTTCTGACGGAAGTACTGTTGTCCGTTTCAAAACGGTTTGCTTTGGTGCGAGTCTTTCGGTTGTATCATCTACCATACCGGTGTAAGTTGCATCCTCAGAAGAATGCCCGCTGCACTCATGATCGTGGGGTTTGACTCAATAAATCACCTCGAGCACATGATGCTGCTTGCAACTTTGAGTGACAATACATCTAATACAATGCTGTATTTAAAGTTGTTATCTTCGTTTAAATTAAACAACCTTCGACTACTTCGTAGTGTACTTTGTCCATATAATGGTCAAGGTCTTACGTTCCCTCGCTGTCCTCATCGACGTCTTGGTAATGGTATACGCTGTTGACATGACACTCCTGACAAGTGAATTGGCCCACAACATCGAGTGCCCCGCGTGAAACACAGGTAGGGTCAATGCCAACTCACTGAGGTAACAATACTACACTTTGGCAGTGCAAATAGTGTATAATTCAGGCCAGTTATATTCTTTTTCTAGTTCAACGAGGTTTGTACCTTTTCAAAAGATCTGTGCTAAGCAAGGAGTGTACCGATCAAGTATGTGAACATACTGTCGGCGCTTTATTCCCGTACTTCAGCTCAGATTAGGGTTTACGGTGAACCGTCTGACAGTTTCAGCACCATGAGCGGCGTACGTCAAGGTTGACCCCTTTCACCATTTTTGTTCAATTTCGTCATAGACGAAATAATGAAGGACTGTCTCCGACACTCACACGATGCCGGCGTGGACCTCCCATCTGGTGGAAGGCTGATTGACCTTGATTATGCTGACGACAAGTTGTTGCTGTCTGACAACTTTCATGTGGCACAAACAACATTCCTGAGGAAGGCCACCCGAGGTGGTTGAAACGTAGAGTATTACAACTTGCTCATAACGTTGTGTTATTCTCAATCCATTTATTAACGCCAAACATTATTTTGCGTTCTACTAAATGCTTCGGAATGCGCCTTGCAGCCTCGAAATGCAAAGTGCTTCTGCAAGATTGCTGTGATTACGTAGACCTGATTTAAGATAATGATTTCATAGAGGTTGTTGACCGGTTTGTTTACCTGTGAAGCTGCATTGACGGTAGTGGCGCTGCAAGTTATGAAATGGAAGCGCTTATCTCTAAGGCAAGAGCAGTGTTCGCTAATTTGGGACATCTCTGGCGACAGAGAGGTATCTCTTTAAGACTTAAAGATCGCGTATATAAGGCGACAGTGAGGGCTGTGTTATTTCACGGCAGCAAAACATGGGCACTCAGGGTAGAAGACGTGAACCGCCTTCAGGTGTTTGACCTTGTGGTGTCTCCGTCCCATCGCTTACGTCGGGTGGCACCAACCAGTAAGCAAGGGGGAGATTAGGAAGCGGGTATCTGGTAGTGATTGTTAAGCGAGTTCTTTTGTTCAGTTACTACATCTGCATAGACTTAGATGGTTGGGTCATGTACTGAGGATGTCAAATAGTCGTCTGCCACACCGAGCACTGTTCGCCGACGCTACGGCCGACTGGCGCAAGGTGCGAGGTGGACAGATGATGACCTGGCGTAGACAAATGAAATCATTCACGAAGGGGTTGGCCACTGTTAATTAGGTTCGTCTCCCGGACTGGGGCCTTCGCGACTCACAGAGTTAGTGACTGGAGACGTTAGGTGAGATGGCGCCTAATCGGGCTCAGCGGCGTGAATGTTGTCATTGTTTGTCCGAGTTGTCTGTGAAGTGAGTGCACTTAGTGACGCGGGGCAGTGGAAGCTGATGACGCCTTACTTTCACTTACAGCTCGGTTGTTTGTTTGCAAGGTGTAGACACCTTGATGTTGAATGTTTGAATATTGACGTAGTTATAGTTTTTTAATATTTGGGTCCCTTTCCGTCTCCCTCCTTCTTTCTTTCTCTCTTCCTATGTAAGGTTTGCTTTCTTCATGGTTATGCGGCAGTTAAGCGTCAATGCGAACCAGTGATGTATTGCCTTCTGTGATGGTGGTAGTCAAGTACTGTCCACACTAATTATCAGTCAGTTTTCTACTTGACTTAAGCCCCACCCCGAGATCATAGAACATTATGAGTACTGCTCTCGGAGCGTCGTCCATTGTATGACTGAAAATGCAAGGGGAGACCGTATAACCCTGTCAAGTGCCACTTGAAATGAATAACGCTCGAGATACCTGCCCATAGCTGAGTACTCTGCGTTCAGAGAGGGCTATAATCACTTCAACAATCCGATATATTTCTTTGGAACTCCTGCGCGATTCGGACAGCCGTACAAAACATGCTGGGTAACCGTATCAAGAGCAGTCTTTGGGTCGAGAAATACCACGTCTGTTGGTTTAAGAAGAAGTGCTGTTGCTCACAAGTATGATCGGTGCACCAACAAACAAGTCGGGAACCTTCTTGCAATTTTTTTATTTAGGTCTGTGTTTTAGGAGTCGATCACATTATGAGACCCGTAAGCATCCTGGATACAATAGTGAAAGCCATTACATAAGTGATGGTTAAGTTTTATGTCTATCTTTTTAAGGATGGATGTGACTATTGCTTTCTTCTATTCACCAGGCGCCTCTTCAGCCGCGATCAGTTTGGGTCGCACTCTGCCACCAAAATCTTTGAAAAGAGAGAGAAGAACTGTCTGGACCTGGGGATTTATTACGTTTCAACACTCTTAGTTCCAGAGCAGCTTCCAGTTCCGGCGGGGAGTCGTCGGGAACGTCATAACTAATCACTAAGTCTCCGTCACTCACAACTGGATGAGCTGGTTCAGGTCGGTTGAACGGTCCCTCTGATCGTCCAGCCCACCTGTTAGGCTGCCGCAAAAAGCGGTAAATACCCGAGTCACCTTTTTCACATATAGTTGTACTGACGCCCCATTGATGGTCAGTCCAACCACGAATCCAGACAGACAGCACCCAGCTGTTCCTTGAAAAAAGTGTATTTCCGGTTCACAGTGGTCCTTGTCGTATTCAAAGTCAGCGGGGATCAGAGGAAGTTTGTTCATAAACTCTGCTAAATCATCAGAAACGCACTTCTGCCGTATCTACGACGTTCTTATAGTACAGACTCCTTTACAAGGATTTCTGCCCAATGCCCGTTTGAATTACTCCGTCGTTGTTATTCGATCGGCTTGACTGTTAGTGCTGTTTGATAGGTGGTTTGCATATCGTTGTCACTCAATTTCCGACGGAACACTTTTTCGCGCAGATGACATCTAAACAAACGACAAGACCAAGGGGGCACAAACAACGACACGCACTGAGTCTTGGAAGTTACTCCAAATTGGACGACAATCTTTAATGGACTGATGCAACCGATAGTTGACGGTCGTATGATCAGTTTGCGTCTATGGTTTAGTTACACAAGGTGGTATCCATGTGAAGAATCGCCCTCGTTTATGCCCTAATGTGCAGTCCGGTGAATTGAGTCCATGTGGAGCACATAACTATAACAGTCTATCGGTTTTGTTAGTGTGTCGCGCTAGAGTACGGAGGCCACCTATTCGCTCTTTCTTCGAAGTAAAACAACCACGTTGTGAATTCATAACAAGCAAGCACTGTGATGTCTGAGTATTTGGTTCGTTATGGAAGATAAAAACTGCATTCTTGCCGGCTTCTGAACTGTTGTCTCCAAGGATACATGGTTGGCGGCATCCGTTTCGGATTGGTCTGTCACGGTAGCTGAAGACGAAGGACGCCTGTACATAACCACCATCACAAATAGTTTGCCGTGCACCGTTTGTTCTACTCAAACACTACGTGTCCAGTGTGAATCCGAATGAACGGGATCAGGAGGCGTGTGGGTGAGGTCTTTAGGTCAAACTGGTCAATGCTGGTGAACCAGGTGGTAGGCTATCACGAAACGCAAACCCTTATCCCTCTGAAAATAAACAGGGAGAGGATCCAATAGTAAAATCCAAATTGGGCAGAAATTTTTTGAAAATGTATTGCAAGAAGTGGTTCAACATAGGAGTATGTGTTAGCGCACTTTAGAGAGGATGAAAATGTTGTAAACCCTCCTAAACGATACGCTGTTTCGTCCTTGCTATCGTAATGCGCTTGGCAGGATTCGGATTCTCGGTCCTGTAATGAGTAACGCGAAAATCTCGGTCCCGAAAAGTACTGCGACTGTCCCCGTATTCGCTCCCAAGACAAGCCAAGAGACTCGTACAAAAAAGAGCTCTGTTCCGCCCCAAAACATGTGCGGTAAAGGCGACAAGTAAACATTTTTTATAGGGCGCGTATTGACCACACATTCCCAAGACATCAAAGAGAACAGTTGCCGGAAAAAGAATAGTTAGGGTAGCAGATGAGCCTAGCGGTATAAAAAGTCTCGACTGCTTTAAACATTTCCGCTAAGTAGGACTGAGTCGATCGTTTTTTTCTTTTTCACGACGGAGGCGGCTTGGACGGATAACAGGGTGGGCGCCCTAACAGAAGAGAGAAAAACAAAATCCAGGGTTGGACCGGAAGCAAACAGACAAAGCCTTCACCATACGGTACGCCAACAAAGTTAGAGAAGAAGATGAGTAGAAAACCATAAATACCCAGGCTTCTGAAAAGGGAAACGGGTGAGTTGCCAAACGATGGTGATCGTTGGTCGATACGAACAAGGGAAAAAAGGATCTAGTCGACATGACCTACTCGTTTTCTCTTCATCGATGATGCTTTATGGGTACGTAGGTTATCTACTAATCCGAGGAGGCCAGCGCATTCGCGGTCGCACACACTGCAACGCCATATAGTCATGTCACCACGACTTACGGCACCAATGGTTCCCTTGCTTATCGCGTGGTTCCGTTTTTGGCCGCACAATAATTGTTCACTGAACTTGCGGACATCCGTCCAGACCACACAGTAACTGTGTCGAGACGACCGGGCAATTTGATCATTACTCACAAGCCAAAATGGCTGAGTGTTTACATATGATAATTCGGTCGTGCCTAGCGTGATGTCAATGGCGCAGTGGTAAACACGGTTGCCTCATGAACAGCCTGTCCGTGGTTCAAGTCCCAGCAGTGGCGATGATATGCACTACTGACGAGCTCTAATGAGAGCGAAACTCGAGTCTAGTGGTTCTGTTGTTCGAAAGGGGCCGACTGGGAAGTCTATGGGAATGCGACAGCTGCGATCGGTTGTGGGTGATGTACAACTTGAAATTAACCAAATCCCCGACTACTCACCGGTAATCTCAGTTTTTGTTCACCAGGATTTCGCTTATCTGATTTCAGTTGTCCGTATAACGGCTTCTTTGGAATATGATCATCGCCCATCTGACAGACGTGACCTAGCCAACAAAGCTGATTGAGCACCAGGATGGTTTCTATTCTGTCCATGTCCGCTCGTCGCAATATCTCAGTTTTCGGAACCATGTCCGACCACCGAATACCCAAGATGCTCTTTAGACAATGCAAACGAAAACAGCCTAGGTAGCGCACATTCCGCTGATACACTGTCCACGTTTCACTGACGTACAGCAGTATAGACAGCACCAATGAGCGGTAAACACAGAGCTTAGTGGCCGTCTTCATACCGCGGTTCCTCCAGACACATCTTTCAAGATGTCCGAAAACAGCATGAGTCTTCATCATACAAGCTCTTAAATCGCGGTCCGCAGACAAATCTGTCGACAAATTGCTATCCAAGTAACAGACGTCCGCATAACTGTCAACAGCATCTCCATAGGTAGGGATTTTGGGGGCATGTGCAGGAATAGCACCTCCGCTCAGAGACGGCTGAAGAAAAAATGTCTTACCTATGGTGATATACAATCCGAATTCGGATGCCGTGTTCGCGAAAGTCGTGACCAGTCGCCGTAGTCTGTCTTTACTATGTTCAAACGGCGCACTGCCATTTACGAATAAAAGCCTGTGCATCGCCGAGGTAAGTGACCGACTTGAGGCGCCGAAACCTCGAATATTCAATAGGGGTTCATTCATCCGGTACTCAACCTGAACGCCCTTCACCCCAAGCCGCGGAGGGCAACTGTTAGCATGACAATCAGACACTAAATAAGTATGGCTGGGGTTAGGACACAACCCTGCTTCACGCAAGTAACTATATCAAAATCATCAAAGGTCTACCGACATAATTGTATCTTCAGCCTCACAACGAGACTGGACCTTGCCACGATGTGACGGCTTGCGCATCTCGATGACCTATTGGGCTAAACTGGACGGTGTGGCCACCACACCGATAGAGTCACTCGTGCCAGGCAGGCCAATAGGTAGAGGTCTGACAAACCAGTCTCCTGGTCCTCCAGGTTGGGGTTGGAAGAAGGTTAGCATCTTTTTCGGAAAAATGTGCCAGTTGTGGTACACTGCCACTCACCCGCTGCCTTGCGGTATAAGCTTTTGAACCAAAGGCTTTGGTTGAGAACCCTAATCGTTCTCCTGTCTAGGTCCGAGCGCCCTGGCAGTATCTCAGCTCACACACAACCATGAATAGTCACAACACCAGTAATTCCATACTGCATCGGCCGTCTCGCAGTATAAACCGGGTCGCCCTATCCGCTGCATACAGCAGGGTGAATAGGCAAAAACATACTGCTGCTTAGCCCTCCCCCACTGTCCTATCAAATTTAGTTCTCAGGCCCCTCCCGACCTCCATTTCTGATAGTTACTCCACAGGTCCCATAACAGATGTCGTTAACCGTGGTAACACTGAGCCGGTAAGTTCCGTCTCTTGCCATTCAGTTTCATGCCTCTCTCATCCCTTGCTTAGATCCAGAATGCGAATTAATGTAGGTGCCTTCAACGTTCGCACTCTAAAACAGATAGGTCAACAGGCCGCTCTTGCACGAGCGTTAGACTCATTGCATGTGGATGTCTGCTGTATCTCGGAAAATAGAATCCAGGACAGTAATCAGCGTATGGAAATAACAGCACCCGCATTGTCTACCCGATACTGCTTATACACTTCGGGTGACTCCACAGCCGCTGTTACAAGTCAGACTGGAGTAGGTATAGTCCTTAGCTCGACGGCCGCAGCCTCATTGATAGATTGGATTCCTGTTAACAGTAGACTTTGTGCCGTCCGCTTGGCAGGTTCTGTTAAGGTCAGCTCTATACGCAAGACTTTCAGAAATTTATTCATTTTGTCTGCTTACGCTCCTGCTGACTGTAGTGACGTCGGCGTCAAAGACGCGTTTTATTCGGATCTAACCTCTCCCCGTCGATCGACACGTGGTTCTGGTATAGTCATTCTGGCGGGAGATATGAATGCCCAGGCGGGTCGTCTTGGTGACGTCGAATCTCGTTTAGATGGCAAGTTTGGGATAGCGTCACATGGGTCAGATAATAGTGGACGATTGTCGCAGTTGTGCGCTGAGTATAAGCTATTTTTAGCCACCACTG
>JTDE01022146.1:14366-33803 GCA_014338405.1 Paragonimus skrjabini miyazakii
AGTTGGGTCAAACCACGTGGTGGTCAAGCAACAACGTGGTCACAAAATATGAAGACCTTGACTGCTCCATTGAGCAAAGTGGGTATGTGTCGCCTGCCTGGATGGGGTCTTCGTGATCACTCAAACCGCTGGTTGGGGACGCTATCCGAGATGGCGATGTGTCGCAAGCAATGGCGTACCTGTATTCATACCATTTGCGCTTCTTCCTCTTAGTCTTCTCTCAATAATTTTCAAACTTCTTAGTAGCGTTTTCTTCTAAGAAATTCCACGTCACTGTTGAGGTGAACGGCGGCCCGAGCCACAGTACCTTTTGGTCAGGCTCATGGCTGTTATGATGATGATGATGATGTTTAGTGGTTAGGTCCCCTCCCCTATCTTTTTTCCTTCTCTCTTCCTATGCAGGGTTTTTTCTTCTTCTTCGTGGTTGTGTGGTAGCTAAGCATCAATGTGAGCCACTGATGTATTGCTGTCTATGATGATGATGGTGATGGTACACCTCGGCGTTTAAGCGACTAAAAGTGTAGGTCGATTTGCTGATTCGATCGCACCGTTATAGTCTAGAGATACGACAGTTGTTGGCTGGTGGTACGTACGACGCTGCTCTAGAATGTGATGAAGAGTTTAAATATGGCCAGTACATCCTCGTCCAGGACGAAACCCTGTCTGTTCTTCCCTGATGTTTGCCTTCTTAACGGTAACGAGTCGACGAAGTATGTTGGATGCTAACTTTGGAGTATAGAGGTATACTAGTGTTCGTAAGTGTTCGACAGTTGTTTCAGACGTCTCATAAAAACATCGTGAACACCTAGGTTTACCCGCGACAGCCGTGGAGGTCTCTCAACACTCACGCCGGTGCCGCCAGCAACATGAGCTTTCCTGTTTCTTCCATCTTGATACCTTGGATTATTTGAACCTGAAATATTCCTGAAGAACGTTGATAGTTTGCAACAGTGTCGGTGTCTTTTTTTCAAACTCACTACTTGGAACCCTGAAGTCTTACAGTAGTACTAATCGCGTACGGTATCACCCGTCACTCAACATACATCGGGTCACTCTATCTATTTTCCTGGCAAGACATTATCGTCATGGACAGCAGTGCATCAGTTGATGTTTGGTTATTAACCAGACGTGGCTGGACGAGCTCCATCTGAGAAACAGGATGGGTGGTCGAAAATTTGCTACTGCTGGTCCCTCCATGGTCCTCTGCAGCCCGAGTCTGAGACCCTCCTTGAGCCCCATATGGTAGTGCTGATGGAGGACTTACTACGTGCATTTATGTGAGTAGCTGTCCACCAGTGCACGCGAGATATACGTCCAGTTGTCAGCTAGCCGAACTCACCGATCCGTTTTCTGTCTGCCTGAATGGTGCTAACCGTGTGTAATTAATTTATTAAACCTACATGTTTATGTGCGTACGTGTTTTCTCCATTGTAAGTTAGTTACTGAACTAACATAAAACCTCTACGGCAGTATCTTGATACTGAAAATCTATGCCATTTTAATTCTATGCTTACCTATACGAAAACGTTGCTTTCGGTTGCCTTCACAACTCTCGACACACCACGAAATTTTCAGCAAAATTCGTTAATAAGATTGTTAATTGTTCACGACTTTTACGAACACGCTGGCGTGGGCATTAATGGTTTTATTACACGTACTCCTCTATCTTTCCCCGATTATTGTTACAATGGGGTATCACCACACTGACTTTAAGAAATGGTGTTAGTACAGTGTTCGTTCATGAGCATCTCTGTTTATCGGGCAACAGAACGTTTACTATCTGAAGGGAAAGTAATTCTAACTTGGGATAAAGCTTGCTTGATGGTTCGACAGAGAAGGTATGGCAGAACCCGTGTTGTCAGCTCCATCTGAAACCGATTTCGGAAGGAAACGTGGGTGTACGAAACAGAAAGGTGTTTACACTGTTATGGTACTCTGCTAATTACCCAACTGCCGTGGGCTATCCTCGTGGGGGCAGATTGTCTTGCTTGTGTTTGCCGCTCTATGACTTCCACCACACTCATTGAATCAAACGAAGTTGAAGCGGCTGTAACAGACGTTATTCTATGTGAAATTAACTACAAAGGTTTTGAAAACGTTCGGAGTCGCTCTCTACACTGTCTATCTGTAGACTGAAGGTCCCTAATCACAATGGAAATTGACACAGGAACATTCTTCACCTTGCTAACCAACTGGGGCTTACTTTGGTGGCTTCCTTTATGGCACTCACGCCTGCAAGCCTTTCCAGTAACCTAATATTCAGTTGGGACGCAGTGCAAAATCTCTCAAGCTTCTCTTTTCGTCGTGCAAGTTGGTGGTCCAAACTTATTGGACAGACGTTGGTTTGAGCGAATGACTGATACGTAAGTTATCAAAATACCAGACGCTTTGATGTAACGGTGTGACGTACTACGAGAGTATGGTGATATTTGGTGATGGGGTCTTTGGAAAGTCAATTGATTTATAGGCTAGTTCAATACTTCGGCTTACGATTCGTAAAAGGTTTTCTAAAGCTTTGTCCGAAGGTCGAGGTTGATCTAGAATGACGAGCCGTCATCAGTCTGGTTCAATTTTTCGGCTTAGCAACACTTACTGTTCCGATTCAAAACCCCGGTGAAACGTAGGTATATGTGCCGGTTACAAACTGACGACAAATTACGCTTCCGCTGCGAAACATTACCGCATATCTTAGATGCAAGTTTCATATGTTAAAATAACGGACGAAATTTTACCAAAGTAGACGTGAACCGCGTCCGTTCGCCAGTCAAGCTAAATGGATCTTCGTGTCTTCACATATTCCTACTGCATACGATTATTTCCATTCAACCCCTTGCCATTCGCGGTCTTCTTACCGACATTAGGAAACCTGACTAGACATTCTAAGCGTATGTGCTTTTCTTGACAGCATCCTCATATCTGGTCGCAACGATTCTTAAAACATTAATGTGTTTCTCTGCTTTAGAAATATAGAGTCAGAGATGAAAGCATATTTTCTTCTCGGGGAATGTGCAATATCATGGAACATATATGGATTGGGTTTCATTATGAACAAAATTAAACCAGTTCCGGAGGATTCAGAAAAGTGACAGGCCACAATTTCTTCTTAGCATGTTGGTTCACTGTCACCGTTTTTTGCCATCCACGGCCACAGTACTTGTATCTCTTCACCTTTTGTTACTAAAGGACACAAAGTGATGTTGTTCTCTAGTCGGGCAACAGGATTTGGGATGCACTAACATACTCATCGTGAGGATTGACCTTTTGGTTCATTGTGATCCACAAAAACCACCTGCATTTCGACGTTATTCTCCATTCCAGGAATTGGGCTGTCCGTTAAAATGGACGATGGAATGTTGCGATCAATTACTTTTGCTTTGTGAATGTTAATGTCAGCGGAGACAACTTCCAACTTGAATCAATAGGCTTTAGCTGTAGTATCCGTTGTGAAAAGTGTCATCACTGCTTGTGGGCCAGGTTTCTTCAGATATCTGTCAATCGCGAACCGTGCATCGCCTTATTAAGAGAACCTAAAGCAGCTAACCAGATGGTCTCAGAACCTATGCAACGTTGGACACCATTCTTGTCAGCGTACACGTGGGGAATACCGCGTTTTTGGAAAGAACAACATAACGGATGCATTCAATGGTTTATCGCCGAAGAAAATCTCCGAATTATCGCATAGGCTGTCTGAAGTAGTTAATCAGACGTCTTAATTTCGTTTATAGTTCGTCGGTTTGCTTGCAAAGCGTAGGCACCGTGATGTTGAATGGTTGATCACATAGGGTTGTTTTCAATAATCAGGTCCGCTCTGTTATCCTTCCTTTTCTATCTAAAGCTAGTTGTTTTCTTGGCTGTATGGTTGTTAAGCATCAACGTGAATCACTGATGTAGTATCTCTGATGATGTTGATGAACATGGTGATGAATCCACTGTCTAGCTTAGATTTTAGAACGTGTACATACGTCTATCTGAGCTTGCGTCAAGTTTTTTTTATTCCATGAATGGGTCTAATTGGGTTGTCAGAATCCTACAATTGTACCATACACACAAGAGTGAACTAAGGTTGACTATCCTGAAATCCATGGTGTCACTACCACAAACGAACGTTACTTTTCGAATCGCATAGTGCATACATTTTAGTGTGTAGGATGAGAGGACCAGCGCGCAGTTACTTTTAGTGGCCATATTTTGACTGCAATATCCGAGAGTTGGTTTAATGGTGTAGGGGTTACCAACTTTCTCAATAGAATGGTTCACCAGTTTCTGTAAACCCAATGATCCGTGGAACTGTATACATGTCACTTTCAATATTTCGGTGCCATTGGTAACAATGGACACCCATTTATAATCGATACATATCTCAGCAAGATCAAACTGTACAAAGTATCGCACTCTACAGCAGAAGTCATGATGCAGACTGCGTATGTGTTGTAGTACATTCGGCCTTTCGAAAGCTAACGTCAGTGATATTGATGCTGCTTTTACCGGAACAGCCTTTCCTGAATTTAGTGCCTTAAATGGAATTCAGTCCATCGAAACGGCCCCCTCTCCTTCAGTGCTGGGTAGCCTAGCCTCAAAAAACAATGAGCAACCTCATTAGGAACCAAATTGAATCGTTCCCTTCTTAGTTATCATGTAAAAACCTTTCTGGACTGCCGATTTAACGTTTCAAGTTGAACATCACCCACAATTGATCGCAGCTGTCGCATCCACATAGACTTTCCAGTCGGCCCCTTTCGAAAAGGAGCACTAGACTCGAGTTTTGCTTTCATTAGAGCTCGTCAGTAGTGTATATCGTTGCCACGACCGGGACTAGAAATCCGGCCACGCTGTTCATGAAGCAACCATGTTTACCACTGCGCCATTGACCTCACGTTAGGCACGACCGAATTATCATATGTGAACGCTCAACCACTTTCGCTTGTGAGTTATGATCAGGTTGCCCGATCGTCTCGAAATGGAGACACAGTTACTGTCTGTTAACTCCAATCGATAACCCCGCGATTAGGACTTCCTAGATAGGTCGAGATCTCCGATCTCATTAAACCTGCTAGGCGATATTTTAGATTGCTGATGAGTAGTCGGGGATTTGGCGCAGTAGTAAACACGGTTGCCTCATGAACAGCATGTCCGTGGTTCAAGTCCCGACAGTGGCGATGATATGCACTACTGTTGAGCTCTGATGAGAGCGAAACTCGAGTTTAGTGCTTCTTTTCGAAAGGGGCCGACTGGAAAGTCTATGGGGATACGACAGCTGCGATCAATTGTGGGTGATGTTCAACTTGAAATTAACCAAATCCCCGACCACTCATTAGTGATTTAGCGTTTGAACGTTGTCTAAAAACGAAATTAATCCAACCACTACCTGAGCCTCGACATTGGTTAGAAGATAGGCAAGAAAAATGAGAGAAGTACGGTTGTAAAACGGTTAAACGTAACTTTCAACATGACCCAGTTTTCATCAAATTTCTACATGACAAATTCCGGCAACTGGAATAGATTTGTAATATTGCTGCACAGACAGTCATTGTTGAACTAACTTGATGGACGCCTGGTCGAGCGTCAGAGTGCTTGTGTGTGTCATCGTCAGAAATCAGTTAGAGTACTGACACAAATGTAATTTCCGTAAACGGGACAAACCGATCAACGTCTGTTTAATCACTTGGGCTACTTGATACGTGAAAGCAAACTGGTTGGGCATTACGAATCAGGATAAGTCAGTCCTATCCAATCTGTAGACGGGTGTGGTCGCACCGGTGGATATCTCAATATGCTTGTGTGCGTGTACCGGATATTTGTGCGCTCGTCTGTAGATCGATCTCATCAATTCGTTTTTCTCTTAAGTGATCGATGTTAAAAGTACACCATTCCTTCACCAGGTGTATTTTCCCTGCCGAAATCCAGCTACGGACTGGCTAATTCATTTGAGCTGCATAGGACTTTTATCGTCCTATAACACAATTTCCCGCACCTCTTACCCAGACCACAAAGCGAGCATAGCTAACCACGGTAACATTGTCATGGTACGTCCATCACTTCCAGCCAACCTTTTGGTTCTAGTTGTCCGCCACTTATATCTCTGGTGCGTCTGTACCCTAACGCACATCACTTCTAGAGTGTTAGACTCACTGCTCAGCGTTTACTAATTTTCAAAGACTAGAATCTAGTAATGTTTGGCTCACATAACTAGTGGCTTTCGAGTTGTACGCGATACTGATTTCACACTTCAGCGGACTGTATAGCAGCAGCTGTCGATCAGGGTAGAGTAAATTTAACCCTCTGTAACCCTCCGAACCTTTTTCATTTAGTATACTTATATTCCTACAGATTACAGTGATAGCGTGTCAGAGATTCCCTTATGCAGGTCAGAGTGTTTTAAGGTTGCCATCTTCTCGACACTAGTCTTAGTTGGGTCTATTAACACTCAAACCGGCTGATTAAGCGATGCTGAAATTCGTTTATTAAACAAACCATGCTACGTCATACTGCTTGAATAACGATGGACCGCTTTTGCAATTCTACGCCGAGTACTGTTTAGTTTTTTGATGGTTTGCACGTCATTGTTCTATTTGGTTCCCCCTGGTGTGAGCCTGATCCCATCACTATTAACTGACGTCACTTTTGTCACAAGCTTGGACCAAAGTTAGCCACATCACAGTTTGCTACGGTGACGAAGTCGTGTGCAGGAATGCTGGCGGCATTGGTCGGCCTGTTGCTACTCGGATCACGTGTTAATTTATATAGAAGTATCTTCGTTTCGACTGTAACCTACAAACCGGTTCAAGCTGTGGACATAAACTAGTCTTCGATCCAACTGTACCAATCAGCTATCAAACGAGATACGTCAGAATACGGACCTCTGTCCAATCAGATTGCGGATATTATCGTTGGACATATCTTTAGAAAGCTATTCGTTTATCTTGTTCCATTTGTTTCGGGTCTACTTATACTTTAAATCGCTGAGTTTATGCGCATTCCCTCAAAATCCCCGACGTGCGTCAATCGATTCCGACCGACAGCGAATATTACAAGGGTGATCTTCACAGATCGTTTACGAAAGGATCGCGAAGCTCGATGATCAGAAATTTGGACCAAAACGGGATTAGCTGCTGCATCTAGAATTTCCCAACATCCAATGCAAAACGACCGAAGCAGAGGTTTACTCATATATAATCGGCAATGACTTTTGGAGCTTTGGGTGGAGCACTTCCAATTGCAGTTCAGCTAACCATCTGCACTGTTTGTCCCGTTTTGTGAGCTAGGTTTTGCACCGCGGTCTGTGTCTCATGGGTCTTCAGCAAAAGCTGATATCAAATGACAATCCGAATTATTGAGTACCGTAAAACAGTGGTTTCTGGCGATCTTCTTCCGGTCTGTTTTAAGAGTACTAAATACGTGCTCACTGGAAACTTGTCCATTTTACCCGATAGCATTTGTCCGTTCCGTTCTTCAGGACTTGGGATTTTGAAAAGAGTCCCTCGTCCTTGAAGGAATCGGTAGTCATTATCATATTTGAAAAAGTTCTCAGTGTATGAATCGGATACCAAGGAATCAGTCTGATTTCGGTTACATTTAGGCTCCACAGGTTATCCAAAAAACGTGAAAAGTGGTATCGTACGAAGCTGGTTGGAATTCACACAAACTGTAGACGTTAATCAAATCTTCTCCCTTTATCAGCTGTTCGAGCAGTGTCATGTCTACCAGTTATTAATATGTTTTTAGATCCGCGAGAATCCTTCGATTCTATCGGCGAAGTTATTTTTTGGGATTACTTTTCGAGTAATTGGATATTTGGTTAACGCATCTATTGTGAAAATCGGTTGGATTCGGGGCCTGTAGCAGACTATATCTGCCCTCCGTCGTCTCTAATTTGGCTGTGAAACTTTGTCCCATATCTTCTTTTCTTCAACGTTTTAATGGGGGATGTCTTGAATAAAGCTCTGAATAGTCCAACCAGGAATAATAATATTGATCAGGTAGTCCAATGCGCGCTAAGTCGCTTAACCATTTAAACCTCACGATGTTGCATTCGCTTCGTACAGTCTAAGTGCACACCACCTCAAGACTGGTGCTGTATTCATTGTAGGTGGCCATAGTATGGATAAGGTTGAAGTTTATTTTTCACTTTGAGGATTGCATTTCAGTTGGTTAGAGCATAGGAGGAAATTTTTGGGTATTCCTGATCGTCGTAGGCAACCATGCATCAACGGTTGACACTTATGTTTAGCTGCTACACAATCACGGAGAGAAGCCCCAGTTAGGAAACAAAAGAAAATAATGATTGGGATCTAACAAACATTCAGAGTGAAGGTGTATTCCCTTTACAAACGACAGCCATGCTGTAAGTGAAAGTTGGACATAATCAACCGGACAGCCTTCTTGTGGTTTTCATCACGCCATGTCATTAACTGCATGTTATTTGTAGACCATTTAGCTAAATAACAGCAACATTCACGTCGTTGAGGTGGATCATTCACCATCTGTCCTAGCGTAAAAGTCCAGCCCAAGAAATGAGTCAGATTAATAGTGGCTAACCTTTTGATAATTAACTTTCTTTCTCTCTGTGTCACGTAACCATTTGTCCATATCACATCTTACAGCAGTCAGCAGCGACGTCGGTAAAATTTGGTTGATATGGCAGACGACCAGCTTTTTTTCAGCACATTTAGATATGCGCATCCTTAAAGATTAAACAATTGATGTTATCCTACTCTCCCTACCAACTATTCGCCTCATGACTTTACTTCGCTAACTTTTTGGTGTCACCCGTGTACGATTGTCCACAAAGACGCTGAGCAACGCGTAGTGCTAAACCAACGATCCCAAATAATCAAAACAAGATTGGATCACAATTGGATTACGATACCAGTGATACAGTTTTCAAGGTGAATGAATAGGAAACCTCAACAGTTCCGGTCAGCAAATCGTTCTCACGAAATTGGTTACAATTTGATACCAAACAGGCCAAAGATGAACTATAATCATGTAATATGACATACCCAACAGAGTTCGTCCGGACAGTCACCAGATTCAGAATCAATAGGAACGAGCCCAGCTCCAAAAAGATGATGAACGCACCACACTAGCAAAGTACAGTGACAAGCAACTGGCTGTTCGTACAACTACCAGATTGGCGTGAGGAGACAAAACATCTGGGTCAAGGTCCATATAACTGTCAAAAATAAGAGGAATGTGATATACACGGGCACACATTTGGGAGGGATAGGGTTAGGTCGGATTTTCATGTTTTTACTTGAAAGGTCGATACACCGGACCACAAAGTCTGAATATGCATGTAGCATGAAGGTTCCACTCAGCTCTGGTCTCGTGACCTGACTAGCTACTGGGTCCGCAGACTTCAAACCCAACATATATGATGCCTACCGCACGATATCTAACCCAGAGGAACTACGATGTAGTAAGAGCAGCTCCCTATAGTTCACTGTTTGAGCTCCTCGACTATCCGACATTGAGGAGCACGCCTAAGCACCTTGCACTCTCAATGTGGACTAGGTGCCAATTGCACTAATTCTGGCTACGTTACTGCTTCCTTCGGAAAATGGAAGTGTGGTATATCGTTTTGTTTCACCGGACTTCGTCTTCACTACAGCGGTCGGCACTAAAGCGTCTTCATTAACATCACAGCTAATGATCACACCTGAAGGCTAAGCATTTCTCGGCAGAGATACTGAGATTGTCAGTATAACGTCTCTCGGCGTTGTTTGCATAGCCATTTCTATCGTGCTTGTAGTGTAAGGGGGTGGGTACTGTTTCATCTGATGTTAGACAAATAATAAAGCAGACGGACCTACTTTTAGGATAGGAAATGTGCGCTTTATAAAGCTATGATGTTAAGGGTGTTATTCAAAATAGGGGTTAATCTCTTTTAACAAGGATTCTCCACCCTTGATTGGCTGGACGAAGAGCAATCACTGTTGCGAGATTGCGTGTACTTGCCATACACACATCGATTGGTTATCGATCGATGAACGCCAGACTTTTAGTCCCGGTGCTATCCTACCAATCGTAATCAGAAAAATGTGCATTGATGCCTGCTTTTGTTAGACATAATACGTTAGTTTTTTGATACTCACTTGCTTCTCTCCTGTTCACTTCCGCCCTTCCATTTCGACTCAATCCAGTTACTTCTTTTTAATCCTGAGCCTACTAAATCTGGTACATTTGTTTTGTAATGTTGCCTATCATTCTTCCACTTGACCAACGATAGTGCACTGGTAATTCATGTACTCGCAGGCTACTCCACCCTTCTCTGTCCATGTGATGAAGTAGATTCTGTCATTTTTTTGTGAGCCATGTTACATCCGGATTGTTCCTCTTGTTCGTTTCGCACAATTTTTTTTAATATGGTGTTTCTTAGGCTGACAAGTCTTTTCCTCAACTGCTGAAAGTAAATTTGAGACTTATTTTAAAACGACACTGGCTGATTTGCACTTTGTGACTATTAATCCCTGACTTCATGACAGTATAATCTCCCTAATGAGTTTAACAACACTGAAGAAATTGTACAATGGTCAGGTGATGCACTAATATGAATTTCACATTTCTCCAGCGTACTGTTATAACTCAGCCTGTAGATTACTTGTTGCATCATCATCATCGTCAAAGACAGCAATGCGTCAGTGGTTCACACTGATAGTTAACTGTCACACAGCCATGAAGAAAACAAACCCTACATGGAAAGAGAGAAAAAAGAAGGGGACGGGAAGAGACCTAAATACTAACAAAACTAGCTACGGTTATATTCAAACGTTCAACGTCAAGGTGCCTACACCTTGCAAACAAACAACCATACGTCATCAGCAAGCTACCTTACGGTTTTCACCTCTTCGCGCCAAACAACAACAACATTCACGCATTCTGACATTTGGTTGCTTTTGCTGATTCAAATCTAGCTGAACTTCGGGTTATTTACATTTCATTTCTTCATTATTGACAAATTTATCATACTAACCGGTAACCCGGTTTCGATGCTCAGCAGCAGTTTTGTTGGATGCCAATATCAGATGCTTAAGGAAACCATACCACGACTGTCCGCACCTTGAACTATTTAGCAGACATCGGTGGTCAAATATGTGAGGACGATTTACATCCTATATATTAAGCGGCCATGTTTCACGACCGCACGGAAGTAGCGCTCTCATGATCGCTTCATATATGCGCCTATTAACCCTCCCGGATAAGCTTCTGCCATCATAACTTACCAAAATTGGTCAAGCTTCAATTAATCCTTTACAGCTCAGCCGGTTTTTCATCTCCCGTATTTCTGTACTGCTGTTATAGGTATCCAATGTCAAATGCTTTGCGTTTAGTCTAGGACATCCTATCGATGGCCTGAACTAGGGCTGACAACTTCTAACCACCAACCATATGCTCACTGATTTGAACTCTGACTACCGCGATTCCTCATGTTGTGTGAGCAAACCAACTACTGTTTGCATACAGCTCTTTATCGTGTCCACGTGTATTTTTCTTTTCTATTCCACCCTTTGCCAGAATCGGGAATTACAAATTATGCGACAGTTGGACCACCCAAATATTGTCCAGTTGAAATACTTCTTTCATGTCAGTGGTGAACGAGTGAGTCATTTTATTTCCACACGAGTTTTAGCTGGTCTAAATACATTGATCGATCGATAGTCTAAGTGTTCGTTTAGTTCCCTTATTACTTGCCCCTTTCATTTAGAAAATTTCCTTACAGACAACCCTTTATCAGCTGTTTCATGGCATCTATAAATATTCGGTGTTCAGTGTAATGCGTACTTTTTCAGAGTAATGCGGGGGTCAGTGTGATATTTGGCAAACTTCAAACGATATCTTTAACGCTTTTTTTTGTCAGCGTTTGCCTGAACGTAACAGTAATCATTCTTCTCAATAGTAGACGTCGCTCGTCATTAGGCAAGGTTATCTTTGAATTGTACGCAAAGGAAGACCGACCTTCTTTACAAGTGTAATCCATGGCAACTCATTTTCTCGTTTAGTGTTTGACTTTTTCGAACCACCAACTTTGGAGGTGTGAGTTACAACCCCCCATTCCTAGAAAGTATTAACCTCGAGACCTTCATAGCTCCTGTTTCGCTATCCTGATTAGCTTTTGCTGGTACAGAACTCGAACTGCGTTACATTGATCTGTGTGTAAGTGATATTTATTTCCTCTTGATAGAACATTGCATCTGCAGGCAAAAGTTTATATGGCCGTACTGAAACAAGTGACTTTTATCGGATAATTTTGTCTAATAAAACGTGAAGACCGTAAATAGCCACTAGTGTAAGCCTGATATGCGGGTTTAAGGTTGTACGTCATTTGGACGTAACGCGGAAGTTCCAAACCCTTCACACTACTGATTGGTTGGCTATTTGATCTTTGAAATTTGTGAGGAATTGTTTATTCTGCATACCAGCACTAATTTCCCCATTTCAATCTGCAGTCATAGTGAATGACGTGTTTGCATTTTTTTTACCATGCCAGCTCTCAGAATTCATAAACTACCTGTTATTCAGATAGAACTCGTTTGAACACCAGGAAGACGCCAACCAGACAGTTCAAATTCACAAACCAATTGAAACGTGTACTCGGAATGTGGGTCAACTACCCGTCGTCTCCATCTGTGTTTCGATTACCTACTAAACTGTGGTAATGGCAAAGTGGCTCCGTTGATTTAGGTTATGAGATAAGGTCTGCCGGTTTGGGAACTTCACAATCAATCGTACTGTTTATATGAAATACCATGTTGACCTGTCCCGATCTGTGAACACATCTACATATTTACCCTTAGTGATTTCTCATTGCAGTTCAGTTGAATTACTTGTAAACCAAAAGGGAGTAATTACATTACGCTCAGTACAGAATGCAAAGACCTGTTCAAACTAGAAACGATTCAGTTACATCAGGGGTTTATAATGTTTTTCAGCGAGTGTAAAGCTAGAAGTAGAACTAATATTAGCGGTAGACTACTTACAGTGTTTATTTGACTGAAATTGCACTCAAATCATGCATTCTTGAACGAAACATTTTGATGTAGTCCTTGATGCTATTGCAACGCGAAAGTTCTTCAATATCAGACCGGACGCGGCCATATAATCTAACGGAATATCAGCGGACTGGTTTCGTAACTTGCTCTCTGTGTCTAATTTTTGTTCGTGCATACAGGCACTGCAATCATCGGTGCCGTTTTTTGCGGGAACGGCCAAGGTCCTTATTTAGGGAGTGATTTATTGTTGAATTTTAGACATAGGATTCTGATCCTATTGGTTCACTTTAATACATGGTGACGGATTCTGTTCGAGCATTTTTCTTTACGGTGTTCACCTCAACAATGACCGAAAGGCCAAAAAAATAAATTCAATGAAATTTAGTAACAAAAACCTTACGTTATGTTCCAAGAGAACTAAGAGAATAAGCGCGCCATTGTCGACTTACGTCCATGTGTTGCAGCAACGTAAGTTTCTAACAGACACAAATAACTCTGGTCTGGTTGACAAGGTCAGGTGCAATTTTGACACGTCAATGACTGGTCTCGTTACTTTGCATTTGAACTGCCGATAATTGCGTCTTTTCAACGGGCGTGCGTGCGTACGCCTTTACTTCCATCACCTAACGGGTGCGTATACATGCCGAGCTCGACCTTTAGAGTTTACCGCATGTTTACACATGCGAACTTAAGTGTCGTGCACCTGACCTTTACTGCTATCTTGCCGTGGTGGCCAGGCTTGTGTGCTGTTCTGATCCAGCGGGCTATGCTGACTAGGACTTCGGTTCTTGCAGGTTCAACCATGTCAGATTGACCAAAGAGAAGCAGCCGGACAAGGAGCAGTTACACACGTTATGGATGGTGCCAGTGTGTTGTGTTTTGACCAGGCATGGTGTTTGTTCTTGCCTGGTGTGGTTTTGTGTGTGACTTGTTTTCTCTGCACTAGTATTGGTCTGATGTGTGTGTTGATTTTAACGAGGTGTGGCCTTTCACCCTATGCGTGTAGCTATTGCAATTTGATCGTTGTTGATGTGTGTGTTTATCTGCCATTCTCTGCCTCGCACTGCAGGCTTCTCAGCCAAATGCTTTGGTTGAGGGCCTTAATCGCCCTTCTGTCTAGGTCTTGGCCTCTCGCCCGTATCCAAAACCCATATAAACCATGATACCGCAACATAAACTGTATACCTTACTGGATCAGCCGTAGTGCCGAGTAGCCTTATCTGATGTTTGCGTCAGGGGGGACAGGTGAAAATATACTGCTGTCAAACTCCATCCCCATCCCTCCAGCACGAATCCTAGATTAGACATTGCTCACACAAGTCTCAGTAACACGAGGACTATCCAGAGACACGCTCGGGGAAGTAAGATTCTGTCTGTTGGAATATGGAATATGCACACGCTGCTGGATCGATGCAGCACCACAGGACGATCAGAACGCCGCACTGCACTGACCACGATGGAACTGAGCCGTTATGGCATCGACGTAGCAGCCTTGGGTGTAACGAGGTTTGCAGACCAAGGTAAGCTCCGAAAATAATGTGTTAGGCACATCTACCGGATAGGTTACCCGACAAATGATGTTCGGGATCGTGATGTCTGTTTCGCATTTACTGGTCGCATCAATGCTTTGATGATAGGCGAACTACACGGCGTCAGCTCTCGAATCCTTTCCATGCGTCTGCGACTCGATCGAGGTAAGTGTTTCACATTTCTTAGTGTCTATGGTCCAACTATCTATCACCCTGTTGGTACAAACGACCAGTCCTATGATCAGCTGTCCGCCACAATCTGGTCGACATCGGTGATTGGCCGACTTTTTATTCTGGCTGACTTGAATGCTCGAGTTGGGCGCGACTCGGTAGCCTGGTCCAGAGTCCTCAGACCCCACGACATTGGTTCAGTCAACGAGAACGGTGAACGTCTGCTCCATCTGTGGGCTCCTCATGAGTTGACTATCACAAATCCGATTCCAGCTGGATGCGAGCGACGTCACGACGTGGACTCACCCACGAAGTGGTCACCACCATCTGTTTGATTGAGTGATTGTGCGGCAGCGTGACATTCGTGAAGTGCCTACCATGGGAGCGATGCGCGGCTCTGAATGTGGTGCAGATCATAGGCTGATCGGGACCAAACTGTTTATCAATGTTATTGTGGATCCTCCGGATTACGACAGAAATTGGATGTCAAACGACTGGAGGGTTGTAATGCGCGGACTGCTTTTCAACGTGCAGTTGCCGCTCGTCTGACAGACAGTCCTGTAATCGCTACCTCCGAGTGTATGTGGCAACAGTTGAAGGAACATATCACGGCACCAGCCACCGAGACGATCAGTGTCGAAAACCAGAAACATCCGGAGTGGTTCGACGACACCAGCCTGGCTATGTCCAACTTGATATGACATGAATGTAACGTGTGCTGTCTCCACAATGGACCCTGGCAATGAAGACAAGAGATCTGAATCCCAGAGTACTTGCCGGTAACTGGCTGAACGTGTCCGTGGAATCAGGGACAACTGGTGGAGGAAGCAAGCTGGGTGGATGCATGGCCACGCAGATCGCCGACAACACAAGGATTACTACGATTCGGTTAATGTGATTTTCGGTCCATCCGTCCAGTCTACAAAAGCACTGGTAGACGTGGACACTGGCTCTTCGTGCATCCAGCCAGTGGACATCATGAGAGTCTGGCGAAAACATGTTGGTAGCTTCTTAGACCGTCCTGCCACCATTGATTAGATGACCGTGAACAGCTTGCCGTGACAGACCATCAAGTCCTCACTAACTCTTGCTCCGGATTTTCTAGAGGTGAAGTGTCTAATTCTTAGAGTTAACTGGATTTGGACAGATACTGCATAGTTCAGAATTATCAGTGGCTCAACACTGTGATCTAGTTCAAACAAGACGGTCTCATTACTAACTTTGGCTCCATTTGAAGTGTAATGTTGTTGACAATGGTTTAATGTATCGTAAACAAGGTGTTGGAGTTATATTTCCTTAGTAATTATGGTAAAATATTGCTCATTTAGGTCTTCGGAATGTGGCAGTGCTTCGATAATCTTCTCGTGCTCTTTCTTGGGCTTCATATCTCAATGTGACGTATATCGAAGTGTATCATCGTCTGTGACTAGCTGTGGCCTATCATTTCTTTCTGGGTTATTTGCGGAACTCTTTCAGTCTGTTCAGTTAATTTCAGTTGATTACTTGTGGGTTCACGATTGGTATGTTTGAAGTTGAATCGCCTTGCTGTTTATTCTACATTGCGCTGTCAAACCATCAGCACACATTTCGCCTTAGTAGTTTGTTTGAAGTAGAGCATCTAGTGTCGTTACAGTTTGATAACTGAGCCCTTAACACGCATAGTGCTTGAATCGCCAGCTCCAGACGTGATACTACTGCTGTTTTCTCTCGTGAACGAGACCCTGTGAAACCCGTTAACTCAATCGCCAGCCTAGCGGCCTGTTTGCGATACACTTCATTTGCATTGGTTAGCATGTATTCGTCCATGTAACGTTGCCAATATGCTCATGTTTTTGATGCGAATTTCATACACGCGTTGTTTGAGCGCTGTCGTTGGAACCTTTCGTATGTGTATGCATGAAGAACAAAAAAGTTATTTTTGAACGAAAAATCAGTGAGTCAAGCCTTTTCCAGACACATTTGGAGAAACAATCCCTTGGCTTCTTTCGAATATATTGGCTTGTTTTTTTGCTGAAGGTTCACGGGTATTAACCATTTTGAGTTGTTAAGAGTCTACTGCGTGAATAGTACGGACGCTGAAAGTTACTGGTTTCAGACGCGTTTAAGTTGGATAAGCAACTTTTACGTTCAACAGCTCGCGTCGATTTATTCCAACGATTAGGTAACACGGAAGTTAAGCTATGTTTTTTCGTCAGTGAAAGTCAAAACGGTCCATTCACGTATGTCTTGAAAGGATGTGGATTTAGATAGTTAGACCGTGTATTAGGAATACTAACTGGCGGGTTATCACGTGGCTCACTTTTTTGCTAAGTATCCATCTCATCGGCATAGGGTAGGAGTGCAACCACTAAGGAGCTGGGAACAGCAGATCGTATGTGTTTTTCAGTTTAAGAGTCTCGTTAACCAGAGAGCTTCTGATTAGATAATTTAAGGCTATCAACTTTGCAGCTTCAATGACGTCAATGTTTACGTGCGAAGTAACAGCAGTTAATGGAACAGAGCAGTAAAAACCTTTCAGAAACGTTATCTTACACATTCCGTCATGCGTTCATTTGGAATTTGTCTGTCTGTCTTCTAGGTGGATGCGCTTTCCTTTCTTCCTCGAACTGCTTGCCTATCTACATGTAGATACATGGATGTACGCGCATCCGCTGTAGGCCTCCCTTTAGCTGGCGAGTGGCGGCATGCTTGCTTTGATAGCTAAATATTGTCCTCTATTCAATCAGTAGTGTACGGATAATTACACAAGAACACCTCTCATGACAAGTGTGATACTCACTACTTGTTAACACGATTCATTCGGTTCAGAGGGATATAAGTGAATGTTTGGCCATCTGGTTAGCAAAGTTGTGTTTTGGGCGGCATTATGCGAGACGTCGGGGGTGATGTGATACGTTGATCGAGTATGCAGTTGCTATACTTCTCATACTTACGATGAATTTGTCGTGTATTGCAAATCTGTAACTGGCCGTGTCAATCAACTAATTCCGGTTATCGTTACCGGATCCCGTGCTTGGTTTCTCTCTCTCTCTCTCTCTGGTGGCGATTTGTTCATCTGCTTCTCGCGGGCTGGCAGTTAGAAAGAGAAAGTCCATGATTGATCTTGAGTGTTCGTTTTGGTTTAGTTAATTGATAGGCGTTGCCCTTAAAGAATGTCCTTCAATATTTTAAAGCATCGCCGAGCTACTCATAGACATTAATTATACCGCCGTGTACAGAAGGGTTGTTTCTAAATCATATTGTCCAATGCATCACGTGTAAACGTTGCCATTATCAGATTACTTATTGTAGCTAGGCACGTTGGGGCTCAAGTTTAGTGCGTTCTAACCACACACGGACATGTGACTGGTTCCGAAACATTAAAACATAGCTGATCAGGGCGGAGATAATGATGGAAGTGAAATAATGTTTTGGACACGGGTGCGGATTTGTAAGTCCAACTGCCAAAGTTTCTGCAAGGTGGAGAGTATGTTTCCGGATTCTCCGAAAATTCAAGACAACTTTGACTATCTGTCCTGTCCGGATAATACGCTTCATTATTGATAATGCTACATATCGTCCATCAGCTTGTATATGTGTGAATGATGTTCCTGGTTCTGTTTTCAGTCGTTTGAAGCATGCTTCTTAATATAAACAGCTAGCTATCGGTTTGTCTTGGTTATGTGGCTCATACAGAAGCCACAGGAATATTTGTGTAAGCAACGAGATGCGACAGACGTGGATTTTTTGCTCGTATTTGAAGCGACTAGTAATTACTGATGAGTAGTCGGAGATCTGGGTAACTTCAAGTTGAACATCACCCACAATTGATCACAGCTATCGCATTTCCATAGATTTTCCAGTCGGCCCCTTTCGAAAGGAAGCACTAGACTCGAGTTTCGCTCTCATTAGAGCTCGTCATTAGTGCATATCATCGCCACTGCCGGGACTAGAGACTACAGCGAATGTGGTTGTGTGTTCACATATGATAATTCGGTCGTGCCTATTGTGAGGTCAGTGGCGCAGTGGTAAACACGGTTGCCTCATGAACAGCATGTCCGTGGTTCAAGTCCTGGCAGTGGCGATGATATGCACTACTGACGGGCTCTAATGAGAGCGAAACTCGAGTCTAGTGCTTCTGCTGTTTGAAAGGAACCGACTGGAAAGTCCATGGGAATGCGACTGCTGCGGTGATGCTCAACTCAACTAGTAATTCTCTACTCTGTCATACTACACAATTTTGCGACGTTATAAGTTTCAGACATAGGTTGCCGTTCGACGATTCTTTATCATCGTTGATCGATCGTCACCTAAGAAGCGGGAATTCTGAGTACACTGTTACCTTGGACACTATTGTTTTCTGTATTTTGAGAAGTAACATTGCTGAATTTTCTAATAAACTGCAAAAGATATCCATTGACTTGCAAAATTTCTTAATCTTAGTGTTAGGCTGTTCTCTGTTCATGTACTGTGTTGTCTATGAAAGTGCGTTCTTATTAAGATTGCCTTATATTACACTGACCAGATGCCCTCATTGTTCACATTCTGTTTTGACCAATTCCAGCTTTCTGTTACCAGATCTTCCTATTGTGCCATCCTGTTTCCGAATGATTGGAATATTCAAAAACTGAAGGAAATGGCTTCGTTCCATCTAGCTAGGTTTGGATTAAGATGAGCCTGATTCCGATCACTAGAACTTGGACAAACAACCAGGGCGTCATCTACTTAATGTCTGCAAGACGCTATTTTTAAAAGGCATTCGTTACTGG
>JTDE01022146.1:33903-64248 GCA_014338405.1 Paragonimus skrjabini miyazakii
CAAGCCTGGTGACATCTTCCTTGTAAACAGGTCACGTTTCCGAACCATAAAGCAAAATGGAACGCAAGCAGGCATTATATACCCTTCCTTTCAGCGACAACCGGACGTCTTTTTGACGCCAAAGATGACGCAGTTTGGCAAAGGCTGCTCGTGCCTTTGCAATCCTCGCTGATATCTCATCAGCAATATTACAGGCTGACGAGATAGTGCTACCCAAGTATGTGAAACTGTCCACAGTCTCAAGCGGATTACCTACAATGAAGAAAGTAGGAGTTGAAGTGTCCCAGTCTTGAAGCAACATTTTGCACTTTGAAGCTGCAAATCGCATTCCATACAAACCAGCTCGGTCGCTCAACCTGTCCAACATGACTGCAGGTTTACTTTCGCATAGGCACTATTCATATTCGAGCTCCAGTGTTGGTATTTATTAATTCGGTTAAGTGGTTTTATAACTTCGGTTTAATAGCACTGTGTTTGCTGGCTATATCCAACGTTAAATACGAATACGCCTGTATGTTGGGTGTACCGTTTTTTGCCGGGCTTGGCATTCTGGTTGCAAATGTTTCACAACCACACGAGGTGTACTGATGCGCGTGTTGGCGGACCGAAAAGACACACATCAACCTACGTGTACCACAGTGGTTCATGACAAGCCTACCCAGCGCTGTTCTGCCAACCATCGTTAAACACTTGCAGCAGTGCAGTCGCACGGTAGATGTCACCGGCACCTTCAAGGCCATTGCCTACTTGGTAAATAGGCAATAATTTGCCTTTTCGAAATCGGTTGTAAACAAGCATCTCAGTCTTGTGTTCTGTGTGAAAACTCTTAATGACCAACTTTGCTTCACCATGATGACCTGTGGAATTCGTATACTCAATTCCCCGCCTCCACCCTTTTTTCGTTAATCTCAGAACTCGAAAATTTTCCAGCGATCCTTAATTAGAACACTGACTGACCTGCAACTTCAACCTTCGTCTCATCAGCTATACTTCCTTGATTGTCGCTTTGTGCTGTTCTATTGAGTGCTTTCAAACGAATATGAGCTCGTCTACTTGTGAACAAATTATACAAATCCCGACCTTGATTTGTGTAACAGTAGAAACCAAACCACTTGTCAATGTGGGGGACATCCTGTCTCATGCTATCTGTTTCTTTCAACATTATGCGGGAAAACCATTGTTTTATGTCCACTGATTGGTCAGTTTAACACCATTGATGGAGTGAATTTTCAACTCATTGTTTAAGTGTGCATGTATGTATATTTTCAGTTCATGTTTCGGTTTTGTACCAAGTATATCATCGTGGTTGTTTGTCTGGCTGCTGTCTTCTTCCGTTAGGCCGATATGTGTGTATTAGCTAGGACAATCGTACCAGTCACTCGTTGTGGCACTAAATTTGTCATGACACTCATTAGCGGTTTTGACTGGACGCTTACGGAATGTGTGTTCGACTAAAACAGATTCGATTAGAAGCCATATGGTCTGTGATTCAGTTCCCAGTTCGGATCAGGACTGTTCAATACTGATGAACAAAAGTCGCGTCTATAGTTCCTCATTTTAAAGTCGCTGTGAATGATGCAAACCATCTTTTGACTAATATTGTCACGTGAAGATTGGCGTTATATGGTAATTTACGCAAATCATTAGCTGATGCGCAGACCAGACAGTTGAATAACAACCGCATCACAACTGATCTCGGTCCACTTCCGTTGACTGATTATCTAGACCAGTCGAGCTTAGATTGGCAGGTTTCATGTGCCATCTGGTAGATTACCCACCTAGAATGTAAACACCACAGTTGTTGTCACCCCTGCCTATTAGTCAACTCAGTGTGGTTGCGTTATGTAAATAAAAAGAGCTTTTGACAGGCGATAAATTCCAAAAATTTTTACCATCTGACTGTATTCGGTTGACATAACAGTCGATTCTGATGTGTGATGTCAACTGTGATCATCACTCTACGATTGTGGCGAACCATGAAGCATTTTAAAATGGACGATTTGTTTTTCATCACGGATCCGGTGGCAAGTTATCTGTTTTGTGGCTATTCGGGTTCCTTTGTTAGAATACCACCGATCGCACAGTATCACGGGTCTCCAGTGAGGATCGAAGGATGTCAGGATTAGTTGTGGCTCATTGTTATGTCAAATCGTGGTCAATAGCCAGAATGCAAGATTTTTAATTATTCTCAAAGAGTTCTTTAAAAACCGTGACATCGGAGACCAAAAACCTTACATGCTTGATTGCAAATCCACGTATTTCATTGACTTCACTGAGCCCATATTATGCTCCACCTCGAAAGCCTTGTTTTATGTTTCATCCCCCCTTTCTTCCCCAGAAGGATGACGTGTTTTTGAATTTGGTGCTTGAATTCGTTCCAGAGACTGTCTATCGAGTCGCCCGTCGATACAGTCGACAGAAGGAAACTATCCCCATTCTGTTTGTCAAAGTGAGTTTCTGCGTACGGTTCTACGGTTTTGAGGTTATCGCGAACTGATTTTCCGTCTATGCTGTTACAGTCACTATTGTATCCATTCTACAACGCGGATATACTGAAGTTTGTTTGTCACGGGATCAGGCTACCATAGTCTGCTTTTTCCTCCAAGAGGTGACACAGTGACCAAAACTGGCGCGAGTTCCCCCTCTGATCAAATGGATTAGCTCGATCTGGAAGGTCGCGTTTGTTACTAAGGTGAATCAGGCTGATTGTCCACCTATCCCTAATGGTTGTCAGCGTAGGCTTGGTATATAAGCTTGTGGCTGTTGCGTGTAGATGCACATGGAGACGTTAATTTTGTTGGATGTACGTCGAAAATCTCAGAGATATTGTCCATTCAGGCAAAAGATGCATGTCTACGCTCTCGATTTTCAATCATCATTACTTTCACCAGCTAGTTTGCATCAAGTGGTCTGATTGTGGGAAAAGTGCTGCAAATCGGATTACACACTCTGCATTCCACGTTTGTGACGTGACTGTATCTGTAAGATTGTTGATGACTTCTTGTAGCCCTTTATTAATCCGTTACTTCGCTTGCTGCTATTGGGATAAACAACAGCTCTAGTCATTATACTTAAGCCTACGTCGTACAAACTGTGTACCATGACACGACTGTCGATGGTTGATACCTGTTAGGCAGAGACAGGATTTATCTTACAATTTCAGAGCTGATGAAGTAACCTGTTATCTTTGATTAACTCTTCATAGTGTAATCTGTGATCTAGTAGGTTTTTAGTGGTCTGTATTTGCAAGGTGACACGGTGGACAGTGAACTAACTCGCGATTCTGGTGGCCTTCTCTTTTCCTCGTTTGTCGTCCATTCTTTGGAATCTGTGGTGATCATGTAACGCACCTCGTGGTCGTGGCTATGGTGTACCTACGTAATGTACGTGCGTGATCACTGTTTCTGAGCGGCATTTTGTTTTGCCGTATGTTCGTGCCCACTCATATATACACACATTTCAATTTGCACTGGAACACCCCAATTCCGAGTCGTCAAGGCGCAAGAAGGCAAGGCCAGTGTTCACTGTTTAATTGCCCCTCAGTTGCCGGTATTTCTTCTCATACAGACATCTAAAAAATGCGGAGCTTAAAAAAATCTGAAAAATCTCGCTTCTCCACTCACCGAAGGCGTTTCGTCGCCTGAAACAATTGAATGGTCTATCAACTCGTTTACAGCCCACAACAATGCATACTTGTCAGTGGAGGAAACACGAAGATTTCACTCATCCATTTGGTTCACAAAGCGTCTTTTTTGAACGATGTTTTCCAATCTGTTTTGCTTTAATTCGGAGACAGCATTCTCACTTGAGCATTAAAGCAATTAAGCCTGTTACAGTTTGGATAGTGTTTTTTTTCAAATTAGGGTTTTAGATTTTGTTAAAAATGGAATAAAAAAACAAGGTTAACCGCAAATGATGGACGCTTATGTACTTGTCTACTTAGTGATAATGCAGTTACGTTTTGGGTTAATTTACTTCTGAAAGCAAATTTATCCGTCTCACCAATTAATCCAGTACACATGTGACTGTTTTTTGTTTGTTTACCATTATCTAAGTAAAAGCAGTATAAATACTTTTTCTCTAATCAAACACTAGTTTTTGCCCTTATAATTTTAACTGGTCTGTTTCCACAAAGGTTAGCACAGTTGTGTGTTTTAATCTAAAACTATGTTAGCAGTAGTACAAGGTGCTAGTTTATATTGATACGTACGTATGGCCTAGCTAGTTTGAAACAATAGGTAGTCTAGATCTGTAGCTATCATGTGATTCTTTCCCTCGTGCTTCGGGGTTTCCCTTTCCCAATTTCGTTTTTCTTGCCTAAACAGGACAGAGATCACAGCTAACGAATTCAATGATAACTCATGCTCTTTTCCGTCAGTCTTAAACACTTCAAAACCCGAGGGATCAGAATTAAGTTGGATCGAGTTTAATGTAGCCATGCTAATCGCTAAACTGGAGGATTGTGTTTCTGTTCTCTCGGTTAGTAGAAGCTAAATACCGCTAGTTTTACTATATATATATATATATATATATATATATATATATATTCCACATGTCCAATCAGTCATGTTCCACCAAGCGGGCAAGCAAATCTGCTGTAGATTGGAAAAGCCTTGAAATTTAGTTTGTATATTTCACCGGTCATCAAGTTTTAGATACTCAAATGCATTATGCGTTTTTATTGAATTAGTTGAATACCATCAACGATACAACATGTCAACCTTTCGCCTCGGTGCATTTCTTCCCAAATTTCCGTTATACAGTACTCCTTCCTTTTAGGAAGAACACTCCTTCTGACAACGAGAAATGACTGTTGGAAAGGAGCGAGAGATGTTCATGTTGTTTTTCAGCCTAACAACACCCTTGTTCACTTCTCCTACCTCTAGGTAGTGCAGATTAAGACTAACTAAATTCGTCTACTATCTCTTAGAATTTTTTTCGATAGTGATTCTTGTCTGCTTTGTTATTGCAAAACACGTGAAGTTCATATTGACAATAAATCCGTATGTGTAGGGTGTCCACATTCGATCATTTAGCAAATCGATACGGACTATTCTGTGAACTTCAGATTTTGGTTACTGGCAGATAGTTTTTCTTTCTCTTACTCTACTGCCTCACCAGTTAAAAACCGATTCAGACTGACGCGAGGGCCTTCTGTGTTTCTCGTTAACAGTTGAGAGGTGTCCTTGTGAGTACTAGAATTTTCATCGGAAACTTTTCAGTTTCAATTAAAATTAGTTTCACATGAGAGTGGCAGCTAAATAGGAATTATTGTATAAATTATTTTGATCCTATTAGCTAAACTTGAGATAGTGTTTCCGAATTTAGCTCTTTTTCAAATACAACTGGAAAACAAATTCCTTTTTTACTACTGTGTGTAAGGTACTCTATACCACTCATGATTTCAATCAGTTTGAGTTATACGTCCATTGCCGTCATTCCGGTTTGACGGTAGAGTCTTAGTAGACAGGTACCGTACAGTTTATATTTTCACACTTGTCACTAACTATGCTAGTTGTCTTTTTGTTCTCGATTTCTACTGTTTCATTGTGCCGTTCTGTTTCCTGTTCCAAACGTTTGTACGCCTGTATGTGGAGGTTTGTAATGGACTCTAATCAGATAATGCTATGTTGATTGCTCGCCACGACATTAACTCAGACAATTCGGAAAGTCTGTCTGAAAAATTAGAAAACTGGCCATTTTCCGGTTTCTAGAACGTTATTCTCTCGAGTAGTAATTGCAGCCAACGATTTGGTCGATCACATAGTCTCCAATCTGGTCAGAGGCGTTTACCGACTCTTCTCAACAGCGTTAATAATCACGATAAGACAACGGTCTTATCGTCTTATTTTCTTAGACTGCTAGAAGTCGTGATTAATGATGCAGGTTATGTTAAATGCCCGATTGACACATGGACTCTTGTGAGCAAATCATGTCAGACAGCTGTTAATAACACCTATTTCTGAATGTACAGATACCGGTTAGATTTTCACCGAGTTCTTGTAAGATGCTCCATGGACCACGTGATCATGCATGTATATGTAAGCACTAGTGTGCAAAACTTGAACTGGGGTAATGAGCATAATTTTGCCTGTGCGGACATGAATGAGGCTCACGTGTAGGAGGTCGATTGGGAACTAGTGACTAGATGACTAGCTTACATTCACCAAAGGTCACGTGAGCGATCGTTACCACAAGGCTAACAATAATGACTTTCTCTATTCAGTTCGAGTAAGTGAATACCCAAATTTACACGAGCATGGAAATACAACATGATTAAAAAAAATCCCAGAGTAGGCAACAAAAAATGCTGCATGTTTAGAAGGAGGGCAATGTACTATGAACATCCTATGTGCCCTGGTTAGGCGCTGCAACTTGTTCTTTTTCTTCCTGAAACCTGTTACAAGCCATTACGCGACGACGTGACCTTCTTTTGTGACAAGTTACAGTCGAACTTTCAATCGTTTACGCTACTCTCAACCGTTAGAGCTTAGATTAAAATAAATATAAACATAAAATAAACGGTAACCAATCTTAGGGAAAACGTACCTTTGGTTTTTCTTGCCTTTTTGATCGGGTGTAGGCTAATTTGATGTACATATGTGTGACTACAATTCTGTGGTCCGTGATACATTATGGGCGACTCAGACATATTTGAAGCATATTAGACGTTTCGTTATAATCCTTCCAAACATTAAAGTAGTGTTTAAAAATATGACAGATTCATGTACCCGCTATCACATTTGATGGTTAACTGTTGGCAGGTGTGCGAAAATTCACTTAGCCTGGCAATTGTTTTGGTGTTGATTAGGTAACTGAATTAAAAAGCTCTTCATGATAATGTTATTCCACCGATTTCCTCGACCAAGGTATATTTTCCGTATATAAACTTTTTGCTAGTCATTTCACTTCGTTCGTGTTTACCGTGTTAAATGGAAAGCGATAAACTAGTGAAACGTGTGTTATTTAGGTTCTTAGCACAAATCGTTTGATCTCGTAACTTATTCCAGCATTTTCAGTTTTCTAGTTAGATTTCAAATATATTTACAACGTTGCTAGACGTGGCGAGCGGTTTAATTAGTGGCTCTTTGGGTAGCATGTTTCAGTGTTCCACAAATTGGTTTCTCTACATTCATCGGCTGTTTCACCTTCTTTTGATATCCTCTTTACCTGTTTCATTTTCCTTCAGTTTTATCGTGGCACCGATGTCGGTTGCATGCAGTTTGTAATGTAAACACAGTCATTTTATCAAATAAGTTCCATATCGCGTCATTCTGGCTATAAATTTCTGAACTCTAAAATCAGGGTTCGAGCATGCGATTTTGTTTGCTCGTGTTAATTGGTTAGCCATTTGATATCACCAGAACTGCTGCTTCGATCAGTCTGTGCCAATCAATTTGCGCGCCAGAAAAAAGCACTCTAACATTGCATGTAGACGCAGTGCAAAGCAACAGTATTTTCAGCCACACTCGAACCGACTGCGTCTAGTTGTGTGCGTGTATGACCGGCCACCGCTCCACTCGCATTAACAGCAGTTTAGGCATCGTCATGCTCGTGCGTTCGTTCGTTGTTTTGGTTTTTTCCATGGGCTCGTGACCAAGTTGGCAAATGTGAACACGAACGGTTGTGATCCAGACAGCACATGTTTGACAAGACACATGGATAGACAGATAAAAAGATCGCTTATGGGTCATTACATGACAGTGTGATTTGTCTACTCTGTTTTGTCTCCGTCCCCTCAAATAACTATTTTGCTGACACCGTTTAGGACAGGTCAGATGATCCATATTGCTCTTGCTCACTTTTCATCTTAGGAACAAACCAAATCAAATCATGCCTAGCTCCCGGTTAACATTCGCTGTAATAACCGAAATCGATTAATGTTCCTGCCTAGAAGTTGACTAAGAATAATAGAATAAGTAGACAACGTGATTACCGAGGTTCGACTGAAATCATGGATTGAGCTACTTCATCAGGATCCAGTCCACAAACACGTCCATTGAGATTATATTTCTACATTAGTTTCGCAAATTCGAGCGTACGCATCTTCCTTCTCCTCCTCATTATCACCCGTTTCAACTTTAAGCTATACCTGTGGGTACACTGGTTGTAACTGTCGTTGGTCTTGATAATGGTCCACGAAGTATCAGAGTAATAAATACAACTGTATAGCTGTGGAAAACAGAACAGAAAAAAACTAATCAAACAAAGACATTTGGGTATTGTGAAAGAGAAGAATCAACAAGGTTATTGATACATATTCACCATTGATTGCAACACACTGCCATTACGTCAGAACGCGCTTCTAACCAGCGGTCTGGATGGTCTCGAACTCCTCAACCAGGTAAACGGCACCTATCGATATTTGTTTAGCTGGACAATCAAGGCTTTCCTAGCTCGTGATCACGTTATCGCGTGGCCGCTTCTTGCAACCGTCAGTAACCACACGGATTAGTGCGTGGTACGGCGTACGCACCGTCGGTAAACGGATTGCATGACCTGTGTATCGACTTTTGTGCATTTTCACTATTTGGGTTATCGGACACAATAACAATTCCGATCTACGTACCGTCGTGTTGCTCACACTGTGTGCGCATTTGGTACAGGTTAACTGATGGGGACATTGGTGATTAGATAGCGAGAGTTTGTGTGGGTCTTGTGCATGAACGTGCCAGATTTCTGGACTATATAGCAAAACTCAGCGCACACACGCACTGTAAACTGTGCTCTTATTTCGACAAATGGACGTCTTTTTGGCGTCACAAGTGACGAAGGTTTGTGAGTGTAATACGGACTGTCAATATCGTCGTAGACACCTCGGTCAGCATCAAAGCAATGTTGACTGCGTACTCAATATCAGTCAGCTTACTACTTGGCAGAAGTACCACTCCGAGATCCCCGAAACCCCCGAGTGCTTCTTCCGGAATATCTTCCCTTACGAAATTAAATGGGATGGGCGAGATCGGACACCCCTGTGAAAAACGCCATTTCAAGTTCATACAGCAATCTTTTACCACAGTCGTTGAGAAGTGCTGGGGAAGGATGGTCCGAGCTTTATTGCGTTTCATTATCACAAGCTTCAAAGACACCTTGGGTTTCAGACGGACGATCATCGGAACTATCAAATAATCACACAACTTTCATCATCCATAAGTGAATGGATTGACTGAGGTTGGTTGAATCTTTACACCTGTCAAGTCGCCAAGCAGGCTTTAAATTCATGAGCTATCTTTTCCGCACATAGTCTTATTGAACTTGACAGTTCTACCGTGATATACTGCGGGTTAACAAGTAAATTGTGTTTGGCCACCTTTTCGGCCACTACGACCCATGGTATTTAGAATTCCCATCAGAACCGTGCGCTTGAATTTACGGCCAAGCAGCTGTCGCTCATCTAAATTTCGACCGTACGACAGTTGCTTCGGGATTTGGTCAGCCGGCGGAGCTGGGTAGACATCAGTCGTTCCTTTCCATGTCTGTCCAACGAAGCACTTCGGTGTACAGGGCCGTGTCTGATCACCTATTTCTCGCGATACGCTTTTTGACACTGCCGGCTGGGTGACTCAGGTGTCGTACGTTTTATTGTCCAGGTTTAAGTGCTGCATGACATCGTCGACAGTACGGCGGCCTGGCCTGTAGATAAGCAGCTTTGTTCCCGGCATCATGTTACGTTTTGCTCAGGTGTATTGTCTTTCGGAAAATCCGAAAGCAGCGCTGGTTTTGACTACGCTAGCTCGCAACTCTTGACTGAACCTGTCGACAGGTTGTTACCCAGATAGCAGAAATCTGATCGGTCGTTTCCAGTTTCCATTGATGCGGATTCTAGGTGTAGGCAGAGCACCTTCGTCCGAAGAGGGCTGAAAGAAAGAAAGTGTTATGACCCGCTGGTCAATGATAATCAGAAATGTCTAGCACACGACAATACAAATCACGGGACGTTGCACAGAGCTTAGCAATATTCGGAAACCCCAGAATAACACAAACCTTTAGCCAAGATTGTATTTGCTCTCAAACCAAAGGTGACAGTGCAGACGCTCGTCTGCACATATATATAGTCTTTGAATGGCCTTGAAGAATCCTACTTGAATTGGTGCATTAAAAGTGGGATGGGTCAATCACATACTCAGGAGAAACGTGCGTCAAAATTGAGTTTCGGCACGTTGTGGCGCGAAAAAGTAAGATTCAAAGTCACAGTTTATTTTTCGATGGTATCTCGAAAAATAAAACATTTTTGAGGAATATAGACTTTCCCCAACAGAAAGTGTCTTACTTTTGTTACGGCAGTTGCGAAAGTCATAGCCACTCTCTGCAGTTCCTCATTGTGCACGAATGATGCACCATCATTTACTAACAGGATGCGAATAGTAAAATTTCGTAGCCGTCTTAGATTATTGAAGTGCCAATTATTTGGCAGATGACCATCTGTACGGCGTTCTGTTTGAACACCATCCACCAAGTGGTAGAGAACAACTGTCAGGTTTTCGGTCAATTATAATCTGAATTCCGTTGAGGCTAGGGTACAACTGAGTGACAGTGTCAAAGTCATCGAAGGTCGATCTGTACAACGGGAAGTTTCACAGCGCCTTGTTGCTCACGGAATCAAACGTCTTGTTAAAATCCATAAAGATAGCATACAACAGCTGGTTGCGTCCACCACACTTTTTCTGGAATTGGCGAGCAGCGATCATCCTGCGGATCGTACTGTGTTTTTCAGGAATATTTGTTTCCAAAGTTTTGACTTAATCCGATTGAGCGGAAGTTCTGTAGAAACTTTTTAATACAGATCAATAGGCTAATTTCTGGATACATCCGATCGTCTTCTATCGGGTAACCGATCCAATAGAAGGTGTAGCCACCACCTGCAAGCGTCGTTTAGCTCATGGCTACGATCTCGATGCGGCTTCCCGGTCGTGTGGTATTACACTAAGCCATCAGCTTACGCATAGTCCGTTTTCCTTTAGAGAGCGTCATGGATCCAGGGGAATGTCTCATGACTTGAGGATTCCTAGTTAGAACCTCTGACTCAACAGTCTGATCTGCAGGAGAAAGGGAAACTGGGTTTTCTCAGGTGACTATCTACAGTCATTGGCCCAAATCCTTGACTCATTTGCCACTGAGAGGTTAACCCAGAGAGGGACGCAGTAAATAAAACTTGGTCTTCTCATTCCGATTATTTCTTGCGAAAATTCCCATTGAATCATAGAACAGTAGACGTGACGAACAATTGTTTTCGATAATTCATCATCAGATCAATACAATTATATAGATTCAGCAAAATCAAAAAACAGTGTGTACACAAGACAAAGAGGTTTAGCAGGATGTCATTGGATCAAGCAGAACGTCACAAAATATCCAGGCTTGCATAGGTCAGTCACTCAGGGAGCAAATCACCAGTGCTAACGATTGATGGTTTGGAGTTTCGATGGGCATACAGACTGATGGTGTGACCTTTGGCCACGGCAACTGCAGGGCTTGCACGTATTTTTTGTGTGAACACAAAATCGGATTGCGCAATCGAATGACGATCGTTTCAGCAGTAGCCAACATTCGTTGTCTGACCAGTTTTGGGTGGTTTATCGGGACTTTGTAGACAACACGGAACGCCTGAGTGGGGTCAACCCGGTGATCAGTGTCTGCCAGATGTGCGACGACTGCGCTGTTGATAGATTTGGTTGAACCTGTTCCGAGCCACGCTGGATGATGTTCTTTGATCCGTTTTGACAAACGCCTCGTCGTGCGACCTACATATTCTGCTGTAAAACTGCAGGAAAATGAGTATACAACCATGGATTGATCGAGGACAGAGAGTTTATCTTTCAAGCTCAAAGTCAGCAAGGGAGATGTGGTGAACCAACTGCGCAGCGTTGCCGCCGGAAAAGTGCGCCTAAGAGTCTGATAAAGTCGACGGTTTAGTGTCTCTGTTGCAATATCACTCTTAAAAGGGAGGCGGATGAAAATAGCCTTCTTTTCTACCGTGGTAATCTGACTCCGTGGCTCAGACGCGATCATGTCCATATTGAGGTTTTCGACTGTTCAGGTCAACTGTTGAACGATCGGGGTGCTCCTTGTTCGAGGACACCTTTTCCAACCCCCTCTTTCCAAATGCGAAAGACAGCGTTGTTGAAACTATAAATATCGTTCTGCTGTGCATTCATAAGTTTAAGCCTCACTATCTAAACACCCTTACGTAGTCGGTAGTGCGATATATAGCCCTATGAACGTAATCACTTTTTGTTTGGCAATTGTCCTTTGGCTTATTTGACGTGGTTGAACCTGGAAGGACCGAATTTCTCGTCAAAAAATATCTCTCCGGATCAACATTCTCACAATCTAAGTTGATACTTCAACCAATCTATTTTGTTTTACGAAGTTGTTAAAATTCCTCAGTAACATTTCTAGGCTGTTAGGTGGTAAGCACCAAAGTATTAGTTTTTGCCCCGCTGGTTTTTAATGTTCTGACCCTGAAAGTATGCATTTTAGCCGTGATGACCGTACAATCCGCAGAAAATAACTTTGTTCATCGTCTTTTGGAATGTTAGCATGTTCATTGTAGTTTTGTGATGTTTTTTCAAGTTTTAAATAATTACATACATGAAGCTTTTGTTGACTGATCATTTAGCGAGATCTGACGAACCAAACAGGAAATTTTTGTGTTCGGCTGATCTTGTTTTCTTACGGTTGTTTTACCTCCTATTTCGTAATCAGTTGCACAGGTCCCACTGGGGTTGATAAGTGACAGCCACCGAAAATCAATCTGAAACTGAAAGTTATCTTTTAATAGTATATGGGTGGGACAAATCTTGTAACTGTTTATTGCAGCCCTGTCAGTGGTTACGCCCTTGATCGCCACCGTCTTTAGTGTTCTACCTGCAAGGTCACTTTGCGAGCTCATGTGACCTACAGTGCGTATGTGTGATCCAGCGTTCCTACTGTTAGTTTAATCTTCCTTCACGTGCATTTGTTCAAAGTTGTCATTCACTTAGTCCATTATAGCGGACTGATTGAACTAAGTAACGAAAAATCGAGCAATATCACCTCCTTCCATGTGTTGCGAAAGTTTTTCCTAATTTTGTGTTGTGCTGGTTAACAGGTTGATCTTCCACATTAGTCTCAATCAACATGAAAAGGAAGGATATGATTCGGTTTCTATATTATAGGGCTTACAAACAGCTCAGTGCTATCACCGGCAATATATGTTAAATTCTGCTCTATATAAGAGAAGAATTATCATCTGTTTTCTCTCTGTCTCCCTTCCATACCCGTTAGATCATCCAGTGCACCTAATTAGAAATTTGCGAAATATCTGTTCGTCTTATTTTTTGGTAATTTCTCATGGTTATTGATTTCTGTTCTAAATTTCGACATTCACTTCTCATATCCGTCTCGTGAGATCACCTCGTTACATCATATTTATTATGAAATTTGTTACCACATGTAATCTACGGCTTCCCGATCGCATTTACTGAACCTTTAGCAAAATGTCATTATTTTGCTCTGCCTGTTCAAATATCTCTTCTAACGGTTATCAGATACTTTTATTGCTGTTGGTGATCGATCGTCACTCTTTCTGTTTCAATGTCATCATCAGTCACCTTACCGTTAATGAACCTCTTGTTGTTCGACTAGTATATCTTTGCTTGGAACATCTAACAGTTGTTTTTACATATCGTTGATCAACACTGAAACAGTGTATCAGTTCCATCTCCCTTTGTCCCCAATTTCATGCCCGCTGTAATAATAGAAAAATCTGAATCTGTTCTGAACAAGCGTATGCTTTTTAACCCATTGTGCGACTAGCCAACGTGACAACCGTATTGACTGAGCGAAGATGTTATACAACCCAATGCCTATGTGGAACATTTGATCATATCGGTTTTGGGTCATCCACACTCACAAGCTTAGCCATTTTACCCTGTTCGATACGGTTACATCATTTGGAAAGAGAAATAAGCCTACGTGATACCAACCTGTGAACTGTTTGTACCACAATCCCATATCATACCAATCTATCAGTGTGGTCGCCTGAAAGGCAGTTTTTCCTTTCGTTCCGATATGCAATAGGGCATCCAACCAGATACACGTTTTTGCATAGTGTAATTGATTTGGATCATCAGTGTAGGACAAAGTGGCAAAAACAAACCATTCTTATTCATGGATTTTCTGACGCTATTTCTCATGGTGTCGAATCTTTGGCTAATGCGAACATATGGAATAACAGGCTCTTCTTATTTACAGACTATCGCGATGAATTACTACTTGATGTGGTTAGTTTTGGGGACGATTCAGTTTACCCTATTCGGTTCATTTCTGGTGGTCCCCATTTGAGGACTGACGTTACGAAATATTCAACGGTTAAAGCCGTTCCCATCCACACTTCGTAAAAATGTACTGATAAATTTCCGTTTCAATCAGTTATGTTTCTTCGCCTAATTTAGTGTATGTTCACAGGCGCTTTATCAGTGGTACATCGGTGGTTGATGCTGGTGTCTAACTGCCATGTAACCGTGAGAAGAAGAGCAATCCGTTGTTTGAAGTTGAGGAAGAAGAACGGGCTTGACTTCTGTGCTTAAAAACCCTCCTCGAAGGTTCCGCTATCGGTAAAAAGTGTACTGTGCGGTAGTCGAAGAGTTAACAGTCATATTGAATGGTCCTGTCGTTTGTTCAACCGTTCCTACGGACCAATTGAGTGAAGTCATTCGTGTCTCACTAGGAAAAGTCCAGTTTTTTTATTTCTATTCTCTTCCAGCTGCGTACACTTGGATGCAAACATCGATGGCCGAGTATATGAAGACGACTGACGTCCTCCACCTTTAGCGGCGCCTTTCGCAGCTGTAACCTCATAATCCTCTTCCTCATTTTCAGCTTCGAGTCTAACATAGGTATTATGGTTCGGGCTGCCGTTTGTTGCTCTTATGTTGAAGTTTTCCTCAATAAGGCGTTCTAGGCATCTTAATTTGGGTCCTAAGGATGAGGAATACATTTGGTCGAGGTCGCTGTCTGATGTGTCGAAGTACATAAATCAGTACCTCTCATGTTCCAGATATTGGCTTACTTTATTTTAATTGTCGTCTTCGACATGCTTGACCTTTTCTCCACATTTGTTGTAGTAATTCAAGTGTAAACTGCTTACTTAGTTGACGAGATACGAACCCCTTTGAACAGATTATGCGAATGGTCTCGTTGGTATGGCATGTCCATCATTTTCTTTCCAGTTTGTACGTTTCGCCATCAGTCCTGTACGGTTTTAACCTCGTCTCAGTATGTGCACACGGTCCATTTTGATTGGTTGTTTGTATTAACCGTTTAGCCGGCGATTTTGCGGCCTCAATATTCGTAGCCAACCGTATGAGTTTTCAACGATGTAATCAGCAGCGTCGCAAATAGTCTACGTTTCTCGGGTGTACCTCAATCCGCATTTGGCGGCGGCTGATGTCAGTTCGTTTTCCATCATTGAGGTCACACAGTCTAGTTGGAAACTGTGACTTACAGCTAGTGTGTTCGATGTCGTTTTACCGAACTTAACGGACAAACCGGTCGAATTTTAATTCGCGTTATTTCATCACGTCACTATTTCTGGTCTGCGTTAAAATTTTTTTTGATACTTTCGCTTGGGAATATGGAAAATCGATTTGGCTGGGATGATTGAAGTAATTGCCGGAAATCAAATGCGCCGTATTGGTCCATTTCATTACCAATAAGCACAGAACGTGGCCATCAGAACCAAAGATTAAGATAGTGTGCTTTGTTCTGTGTGCTGTGTTCTGTGCTGCGCACCTGCGAACCAAATCTATCACCAGTAGTCGGGTCACGTGCAACTAGGTGCCAGCATACATACAACAGCTGTTTACTTGACCTGTCTTGATCATGTGACAGGGCAACTAACTGAACGTCGATGCAGACAGTGATCGCATAGTCGAATCATTCGATCGCAATGTAGTCGATAAATGAGAAATATCGCATTCTGGACCATTGCCTTTTGGACCAACAGTACTTACCAGTTGTGCCTTGTTGCTAAAGTATATAGTAGTCTATTACCATCCATCTACTGGAAGACTACCATCTTTGCAAAACAAATTACACATATCTTTAAAATTGTTGACAAAGTTTGAATAGCACAGCAGCTGCTGTATTGTCATGACTGAAACTATTCTTGTTTTGATCAGTCTAACACCAACCTGGTTGTTCTACGTTGCAGTAGAATAGGTAACTGTCTGGAAAATTTCTGATTACCACATGCCACCTCCCCGTTAGTGTGACTGGCAGAATTCGCCTTCATACACGTCTCTATGCATATTGTGGATAACCACAACAATATTTTTGTTTCTGAATGCTCATTCTTGAACCTCGAAGTCCCACGACAGTTTTCATAATCTTCTTCCACTCTCATCGAAGTACGGTTTCTAGGACTACCTTTCGTTGAACAGTGTAAAAGTTTTCAACTTTTTAGGATGGATTTTGCATGTTTCATATTCTATATCTCTTGATTCATTTCCGTAGTGAACAACTTTTTCTAGTCACTTTCAATTATGTTAGACGCCTTTCCACGTTGTTTGCTAAAGCCCACGTTAACCGGCTTATTTCTTCCTTGCTTGTTCTTTTACCGCATTGTAAATGTCATTGTGTTCAAATTGAACACCACATACACATGATTGTAGTCCTCGAATTCAGCTAAGCCTTTCGGTTGACTCACTTCGAACCGAAACATTTGGCTCGAATTTCACTCTTATTAGAACCTGTATACAGTTGTTGTGACCACAAAAGAGGCTTGACCTGCTAATTTGTTTATTGTACAAACTTCTGTACAGGTCATGATAAAAATGGGACTACAAACGCGTACAGTCGTTTGCACGGCTGACGTGCATTCACATACATTAGGTGGCAGTACGTTATCATTCGTCCTGGTGGCGCCTCCCCCATAGTGTTTACACACTTTCTGGTCCGTCGTTTTCCTGGCGTTGGGGGCTTGCTCTTCTATTCCTAAATGTCGCGTGTGAGTAGTATACTACTTGTGAGTGGCATATTACTCACAACAAAGCTGCCTGTTATATAATGGTAGTGCATATTCTTGTCCATATTGGAGTGTGCATTCCGATCGTCATGTTTTTGGGACTAACGTGCTAACCACAACCCAAGTAACCTCACAATAGGCATGACTGAATGGTCATATCCAAACGCTTAACCACAACCTTGTGCAAATAATGTTCACCTTGCTTGATCATTTCGAAAGGAAAATGAACAGAATAACTATGTTCTATCCTATCGATAACCCCGTGATCAGGACTTCTCAGTTCTGTTGAGGTTACTGATTTCATTGAACCAATTGAGCACGGTTTCAGTGTTTCTTTCAACCTTTCCCGGTTGGAACAAATCGGCCAAGTTGTACCCGTCTTATAGAAACGTTTCAATCATTCTCGTCGATTACATCGCACAGACTATGGCCTGCATGCATGCACAAATTCAACAGGGCATAAGGTAGGAAGTAATCATTAGTCGTGACGAGATTATTGAGCATAAATGCAATCATTTGCCGATTTGTCTGCACTTATGGAATCACGTACGTCAGCCGAACGGAAGTTGAAGACTTGAGAGCATATTTAGAAGTGGTTGCCCAAAGACGAAATCTGAAATGTTTAAACTTCTGTCACAAGACTTTCGCAGAAACAGGCCGAGTTCAAACCATCTTTCTTTTAGTTTGAAACTTCATATTTGAACTTTGTATGATCGATGTTGCCCCTACTCATGATTCTTGACACGGTCCAGTTAAAGCCTAATTTTAGACTTTGTGACTACTTGGTCCGATTTTATCTGCGTTCGCCATTCTTATGGTGACCCACAAGCCATCCCTGTTCTGCGCCCAATTAAATGCTTCCATGCGGGAGTTCGTGCTGCGCGACCAACAACAGCTGTCGAGATGTTCCCGCAAAAAGCAGCTTGCTGATTTCAGTGTGCCTGCTCCGAAATCATCCGGATATATACTTTCCCTCTTTAATTTTCCTACATTCCGATGCTTGTGATCATTAGAGCAGTCCCACTAGAGAGCAATTCTGCAGTGTTGTTGCACGATTGACTCATCATTTATCTGACTAGGTCTTGTGCTGCTCGTAACTCCATTTGATCAAGGATCTATTTTCTGAATTACGCGGACTCTTCTGAGTTGTATTGCTTTTATTTTTCAACTGATTATTATTGTTGTCATTGTCAAATTCACCAACTAATGGTTTCTAACAGTCCCACCGTGACAGAAAGTAGATTTTTCTTAGATCAAAGCCATACTGTTGTTATGGTTATTACTGTAAACAAATATGGACCTCGATCTTTTTTAATCTCTGGGCAAATTTACAACAGTTGAACAAAATTAATCGAAGTCTGCCATCAACGAGGCTGCACACAAGATACCTAGGCGAATGAAAACGGAAGTATCGGTGAACTAATCAGTAGATGTCATTCTGTTTCCAACAGTCATGTACAAACAGAACGGAAGAAACACAACTGTTTATGGTTATTTGAAGTGGAGGATTCCAGGACAGACGTGAACTGGACACGTCAAAAACCAAACTGATATGGGTTTGACTAAGGGGTTAACTGCGAGTGAACTAGCAGAAACCTTGTTTTTGTCCAGAACTGTCCCAACACTCACTTTTCATTTGTTCTTTGATCACGTCTCGAAGCTTTGTTCCACGCGAGTTTGAAAGTGCGTGGTATTGTTGAGAGTAACTTGACCATTTTGCCATCTGGCAAAGTTTCTTATATCCGTTTGTTGTAGAGGCCTTGACATAATGGGTGAGAATGTGAATAACTTCGTCAGTCAGTCAGGCTGTTACCGAGTTTGATATGTTGTCTGAATTTCTTGAATATTGTACAACATACGAGTTTCTTTCTGACCACTTTCCGAGTGATAAAGCATACAGGTCGTGGCATTGTACAATTAGGAGCTAAGACATCTGAGAATAAACGGCTGTCTTTTTCACGAGTATCATGTTGTGTGTACATGTTTATACTGCATGTCTGAATTTCTTCTGAACACCTCCTGCTCGGTAAACGATTCAGCAGAAGACGTGACCGCATGTCTAAGGTATTAAAGCGTGTTTATCGTTTTGTCCTTTATTGATCATTACCTTTTAAATCACATTCACATTCTCTACATTAGCAATTCATAAAATTCTTCCTTAAATTTGTCTTGCTTCTTATCGCGTGGCCGACACTACTATTAAATCACCTGATTTGCAGAACTGAAGGGCGAACCAAGTATGCATGTGTGTGTGTCTGATTTAGGAGTTGCTCGATTTATCTCTGCGGTTTCAGTTTCACATACCGTCTGTGTGTTTTTAACTAGGTCACCTTTTTTTGCCATAGTATTCGGAATTTCAAAGGAAGGAAAAACCCAAAAGTGCTTATATATTCAATGAGTTTAAGATAGTTGTTTACTAATTCCGTTCCTGAAATTTGAGGATTATGAGAAAGTGAGGTGGATGATTAGAGAAGAATTTCCTAGATCTACTGTTCTTGGGAAGAAACGGAAAGAGTGAGACTCAATTCAGCAACTTAGTAGTTCCTCTGGTTCTGGATGACTAAACATACTTTGACACAGATCGGCTAAAAGAAACAGGGAGAAGAGCACAATTATAACGGGAACACATGATGAGTATGAGATGACAAGAGGATTGAGATCAGAGGTTATAGTTGGTTCTCTGTTAAGGCGTTCAGATGTGTCCTGGACACTATCCGAGATGCCGGGGGCATATCGTTGATGCTTGAAAATCCTCCAAAGCTGAACGGGTTCAGAAATTACAGCTCGAGGACATTAGAGAAGAGGCCTCGGGGTTTGCTAAGTGTCATCAGCCAGAGTTTTAGTGTGCTTAGGCTAAGATAGCTTATAAAAGAAGGGCAAATTACTGGTAACTGGGAGAGGATTTCGTTTACACCCATTGTACATCACTCACATGCATTCATGGCCTTCACTTTTAAGTAAACTTTTTCAGCTAGTCCCTTTGGAACAGAGACACGAGACCTGGACTCCCTTATTGTTGGGACTCGTCAGTGGCATATATTCTTGTGATTAGTAGGATTTGAAGTTCGGCCCACGTTTTCATGGAACAGCTTTGTCTCCTATCCTATCACTGACCTAACTTTAGGCGCAATTCCGCTGTCATGTCAAGACAAACCCTACCAGGGGCGAGTCTCCAATTTTTTTTCAGAAGTGGGCGGTGAGAGGGATTTGGATCACGTGATGCAGCGTGATACACTGTTGATGAACTGTGAGCACGGACGTCGTTCGGTTCCGGTCGTTAAGGCACTCCTTCGGACATACACTACCGACCGTTGTAGGGCGCAATGACTATTCTTGACTATTCATGACTATTCATCCTTTGAAATGCTGATAGACTATATATTCTTGCCCTGTTGTGCCTCATGAGAACGATCGAAACATTTCATGACACTTGTGTGGACTACTGATGAGTAGTAGGGGATTTTGATTTTCATATAGATCGTGGATCTCGATTTATCCCATAGCTAACGGACGGTTGTATTGCTTGGCATTAACAGATGCGTTTCTGTCATTTCAAACGGAATTAGAATTTGTTGCCTCGCTTTTTCTGGTTTCTGCGCACAATTGAGGTAGAACTGGCATGGACATTCAAATCTGCTAGTCCATTATCCAATAACAGTATAAATAGAACAAAATACATCAATTTGGAACTGTTACATAAATGCAGTTCGTTTTGGAATTAGCAAGCGCTGTAATGGTTTCAACTATTTTACGTTCTCTTGTACCGAACTTGTAGACCTGAACCATCTCGACCATTTTCTTAACTCCTAGATGCTCGAATATCATAACTGTAATAACTCAGTGGAGAGCCAGTAGTTGACAAGTACAAGAGATCGGCAACCGACGGCCTGCACTCTCGGCACGATACTGCACCGAAATTCAACAGTACTCATGTGTTTGACCAACTTTTCCTCTCACAAATGGAATCATCTGTTTAGAGTACTTTCCGCATCTGATCTCATCCAGACTGTCGCCTAATATTTCGAGACTTCTGCGCAGCGGTCAGCATCAAACATCACACTAATTCGTTACATTTGCGACTTCACAATTTGAATGCCATTTTAATTATTGGTTTTCGTGTTTTATAATCACCACTTTCATTTATCAACCGCAGTTTAGTGTGTTCCGAGGTAGACAGTATCACTCGTTAGTGGGTGGTGTGCAGACCAGAAGGCGATAATGAAATAGGGGACAGGGACGTTTCACACTAGAGATGGAAGTTTACGATTTCCTGTAAATGACATTCATTTGTTGTTGATAGGTTGATATGGCAGCAACATGCTCAGCCATCTCACTGACCCTCGGACATACAGAATAGTTCATGAAAATTCAGGTAGTCTGTTTCTGGCGTCTATATGAGCAACTGGATTGAACCAATGGGAACACAACACAACCCGTTTTTAACGTATACCCTCCGCCTCGGACGGGTGAGCTAAACAGACTGAGAGGTCGTGAATGTGACTACAAATTTGATGGGATTCACAAGCAGTTCAAAGACAGTCGTTCGGATTTTCGTCGACCACCCTGTATACATAAATTTTCTAACACCTTTATTTCTTTCGGTTGACATTCGACCTAGCTTTATTGAACCGATATGTTTGCATCATGCTTGTTCATCGCGTTGCTTCTTGAACATACATGTGACTACTTCTTGATTCATTATGAATAGTACGCTTTACCGGCAGTTTTCCGATATCGGTGTCTACATGATGCATTTGCGTTTCGAGATTGTCGAGAGGGTGATGAGCCTAAGTTTAAGAACCATTTTTATTCTATCAGTACTGCTCACCGATCACTCTCTGACCCAGAATCTGACTTCTGTCCAAAGAATGGTTGTCGATCCCTGTTCCGCACGAGTACCGAACATAGACGAATTAAGGCATATGCGGAGAAACAAAACTTTCAAGCAAAACCGCCACTATTTTTCATCAATCTTGAGAATGTATCTGCCCATCGATAGGCGTCATTTCGAGCTCCGACCGAGAAGTGGATGATGCTCTACACGACCACTTATTGATTTTCGAGTCTTCATTCCATCGAATCCGCGTTTTACCTTGTCCACCTAGTTTACCACTGTCAACCTTCACTTGGCCGTACAAAAAGCGTTCAATGAACTGGATTTCAGTGGGCGTTTACAACCATTTTCTCACACACATATTCATTCATCATTCATTTTCAACTGTGATGTGTACACGTCGGTACTATGGTTCGTGATGCTGCTGGTCCTGTAATTACCTCACTAAGCATCAGAATAATAAATAAGTACAAATGTATAATGGTGAAAAACAGAACAGAAAGAAAATAATCAAACAAAGACATTTGGGTATTGTGAAAGAGAAGAATCAACAAGGTTATTGATATATATTAATCATTGACTGCAACACACTGCCACTACGTCAGAACGCGCTTCTAACCAGCGGTCTGGATGGTCTCGAACTCCTCAACCAGGTAAACGGCACCTATCGATATTTGTTTAGCTGGACAATCAAGACTTTCCTAGCTCGTGATCACGTTATCGCGTGGCCGCTTCTTGCAACCGTCAGTAACCACACGGATTAATGCGTGGTACGGCGTACGCACCGTCGGTAAACGGAGTACATGACCTGTGTATCGACTTTTGTGCATTTTCACTATTTGGGTTATCGGACACAATAAAAATTCCGATCTACGTACCGTCGCGTTGCTCACACTGTGTGCGCATTTGGCACAGGTTAACTGATGGGGACATTGGTGATTAGATAGCGAGAGTTTGTGTGGGTCTTATGCATGAACGTGCCAGGTCTCTGGACTATAGAACAAAACTCAGCACACATGCTGACACGGTAATTGGCATGTCTGACCCTCTCGTTCCAATGATTCGGCGGCGAATCATACCACTTCATGTCTAGTGATCTCATCACACATGTGGAGGGTTACGAAAATCTTTGCGTTTGGGAACAGTCGGTTTCGGAATATCGCCTATTCGAATTGGAAACTTCTCTCAGCAGTGCAGAAGGCTTGCCGAGGTGTTGCACGACTTTTACTTTAGTAAACGGTATATTATCTCGATAATGCACATGACGGAGAGCGACGTATGCCATCTGGGTTTGTCATTGAGTTAGTGATTCCCTCGGTTGTTTTCATGTTAACCAGCGTACACGCATCTGCTGGCTTCGTCTTGATTGCATATCACATTTGCCTTTTCCGAACTACTTAGTCTCTCAACTCATTACAATCTCTAATTCCTTACCAGAAATTAATCACCAGGCTAATCTGTTCAGTCATGATTTAATCTACTAACATCTGTGACCAATGTTCGCGATTCGTATCTGGTGTTCATTTCCCATATAATTGTGATAACCAGGTGGAAAAATATTGGACTATGCGTTTGTCCTGAAAATCATCGTTCCGTATACTTTGTTGTTTGTCTACCCGCTCCGTCCATTCTGTAATGGGTTTTGGATAATCCACATTGGCGAAGGGCACCCTAGACGCAGCTCTATCTCATTACACATGTTTGCACCGTTCTAAGCACAAAAACTGGTCAACGTTCTCTATAACTTGAATGCCCAATTCCACTGAACCAGTTCAATCTTTCAGAACGAACTATTTTTGGACTGTAAGACGCATCCTGAGATGCTTGACAGGGTGGAAAATATTGCCCAACGTATCTGTTTGCTTGTAAAATGACGATTATAAAGGCAGTGTTACTCCGCATTTGGGAATCGTTGGTCACTTAGGGTGGAGGACGTAAATCGTCTACAGATATCTGATTTTCGACGTCTGCGATCAATCATTCTTATCGAACGGCATCGGCTAGTAAGCAACAAACAAGGTTAGGAAACGGAAATTTAGTAGTGCTGGCCAAACAAATTCGTTTTTCCTACTTTTTAAAGTGCAATTACTTGGGTGATGGAGCCATGCATTCGAAACATCAACTATCTGTCTGCCGTGCGTAACTCGCTTCATCACTACCCAAGGCGACTAGAGTAAAGTTCGAAGTGGACGGATAATCGCTTAGTATAGAAACATAAAGACCGGTACCAGTGAGTTAGCTACAGTAGGCCAAATTTGTTTCCCTAACCAGATCTCTCGTGACTCATTGAGTCTGTGACGGCTTAATAGGGTTTAGTTGTGTGAAGGTTGCTATTGTTTGACTGCGTTTTGTGTGATTTAAATGCAGCATATGAAGCGAGACAGTAGAATTCACAAGAAAACTGTCTCGCGCCTTACTTCCATTTTCAATGTGGTTGTTTATTTGCGTAGCATGACCACCTTGTGTTGCACGTTCGTTCGACATTGGGCAAGATTTTTTGTCTCATCTTTTCACTCCTAATCCAGAGTTTGACTTTTTTTTCGTGCTTGTATGGTAGACAAGTAACACTGTCAGCCGGTAATCACGAATGTATTTATTCTTTCAGCGCGACTTTGACCGGAATTCTTGTTCATTACAACTTGAGTTTATTTTTCCAGCCGTTAGCCAACTAAACTCTGTGCGATCGACACATTCTGTTCACTTTGTTTAACCTTTCCTAATGGTTCTGCTCTCTCTTACAAAGCACAAAGACTGCTAGTCCATTATTCGATTTTCTGTGACTATGTCTAAGCCACTTTTGTTTGTTTCCAGTTATACATGTATCAATTGTTGCGCAGTCTGGCCTACATTCATCACAAAGGCATTTGTCATCGCGATATCAAACCACAGAACTTGCTGCTAAATCCAGCCACAGGCGTGCTCAAATTATGCGATTTCGGCAGGTTAGTTTTATTCACCTAACTTCATTTCTGCCGACACAACTTGCGTCGGCCTTTTTTTCTCAGTTCGTAACTTTTCCGAATCTGAGGAAGGTAAGACTTGTGGAACTGTTTTTTGACATCAAACTGTGTTAGCTTGGCTACATGTTCGTTTCTGATTGGGCATGTAGGCTCAGTAAACAGATCGCCAATAGTTGTGAGATCGAGCTCCGTCAACTATTTGTCTTAGCCAGCCATTCAACCTGATAATGTCGGAGTTGCGTTATCATGTCATCTGGCAGCTTACGTTGTTCGAATTGTTGATGCATAGTTAAATACAACTCAAAGTCGGATTTGTGAACGTGACCTTTGCTCATAATTGACTGTGAGTGGACTATCGTCTGACATGTTTTTGCAGAGAGAACCAAGGTTTAAATTTTGGTCCGCACAAGAGCAACACTGCAATCTGGTACTTCCGCACGAAATGGCTGCAGTGGACACTATCCGAATGGTTCAACTCGCAACGTCGAATTGTCAAGGGACGAGAGACAGGCACCGTCTGATACTGATTTCATTTCATTGAACCACTACATTGGGGCCATAAGTTACTGTCTAAGGCTTATACATGCGATCGATCGTCCAAGTTTCTTCATGGAAAACCACGTAGCATGAATCATAGTCATTAACAACAATAGCAATACATTATAAGTTGCAATTACCTGACAGAAAACTCAGGCAATCGACTGTAGCATGCATGCCATTGAACTCGATTCACTATAATCTCTTCTAGCGCCTACGATCCGTGTGAGTCCAGGCCCGAAGAATTTTTGGAAGCAAACATCGATCTAGTTACTCATATTGCTTAAGTTTGCACACTGACCTCATTTATTCCGTGTGTAAGCCATTTAGTTGGCATACCATGTCCCACGACTTTTTTTTCACATACACCGAACTACACGTATTACTCATTCGATATCAACATTCCTGTTTATCATTACGCAGACTAGCTTATTAGAATGCTTTCGCTTTTTGGCACCACACAATTTTGCATACCATGTGTGTATGAATTTGGTTTGCTGAATCAGTTTGACGTCCATCAATTGTGTTATGTTGATTTGGACATGTACTTTGTTCGATGTTTCGCAGTCCGATCGTTGATCATCGATTCGAAACAACGTTTCACAACTAGAAGTGTGTTTATGTGTGACGTTTGTAGTAGACCAAAGAAATATGTTGAAATGACAGTGATTAGATAAGATTAACTTCAAACGGGAATAGTGATAGTCAGGCAAGCTACATTTAACCACTTTTCACCGCGTGATTCGTCTATCAGCAACACAGATTGTGTTTGTGTACTTTCTTTTATCTAACTTCTGTTTACTCTGCCATCTAAATTTCATTTTATATGAAACCCAACTCCATTGACACCTGTGTACTGGTAATGCCACAGTAGTTCATCTTAGTTTAAATGTTTGCATGTCACTAATCTCGTCCTCATCGATTTTAGCTATTGAATATTGATAAGTAGTTAGGAATTTGGTTGATGTAAAGTAAATATCACTTACAGTTGATTGCAGATTTCACATTCATATAGACTTTCGAAAAGAAGCACTAAACTTGAATTTCTTCCTTGTTCGAGTTCATTGATTGCGCATATTCTCGTCACCGTCGATATTTGATATTTGAACCACATACTCATAAGGCATCCTTATTGATTGCTGTGTCGTTTACCCCACATCAAAGTACTACTGAATTATTACATTCAGCTACGTTCATTTGTGAGTAACTCTCGTTAGTTGTTGTGTGCGTAGTTTTGCTACGTGATTAATTTTCGCGTAATCAGTTGGGGTGATTCGGATGTGTTTGGCGGCATATGCTTGCCCAGTGCTGAACACATCACGTTTTAGGGTAACTTGAGAAAACGATATGGTGACTTGTCCATGATTACCTATGCTGAGTGACTTGACACGCCATGGGATGTGACTACAAGCGGTAGACAGTGACGGTAATGTCGTTATACTTGTCATTGCCATCTTCGATTACTATAGACATCTCTTTTCCTCTAAAGGTGTTACAAAGGTGGCAAAATCGCGTATAGTTATTGTTATACACCTTACTGTTCAATTATTTTTTTTAGTTCATGCTATTTGTTTTGTAATCTTGATTTTACTCTGGGTCTGTCTTCTAACATGCAGTAACCACATATAAAATATATCGTTACTTTGTTCACACGAACTACTGACGTTTGTGTGACCCTTGTTGAACTCGGACAACGGTGAATGTTTCTGTTGACTATTTTCTGTTTGGTTATTGCATGCAATCCCAGGTGCTCCTGTTTGTTTTGGGTTTGTATTACCCTTCCGGATGCAATAGTTATGTGGATTTTCTTCTAGGCAGTGCAGTTTGGACTATGTTTGCTTCTGTTTGACTCATCTCTGTGTGTATGTATGCGATAAGCAGGCTTTTCAGCGTTGGAATATTCGATCACATGCGAATTTCTGCATACAATCGGTCACCTCGGACGAAGTTGGCTAGTAGTTGGCGAAGAAATTGGGGTATGGGAATCACCCCAAAATTGCATATGTGCAAATTGTTATTATTTATTCATCAATGGCTGTCATGATACTGAACAGGAAGTACCATATATATATATATATATATATATATATATATATATATATATATATATATAAACCAAAAAGTTTGGCAAGCGTGCCACAATATGAGGGAAAAAGTAGTGTAAAATAAAGGAAACAAATATGGAGAGACAAAGTAGAAAAAGTTACAACGATCCACACAGAGACTTGCAGCACCAGCGCGATTGACTTGTTCTTCGTCATATTAGACGGCGTCCTCAGCCAAAGGAACCCAATGACCTTCAGACCCCATCCAGGAGGCCTGGAACGTCCTACTGAGGCAAACTTCAGAGTGAATATCTTCATACCTCGAAACCAAGTCATGCGCCCACCATCGGGCTGCCGCTTTCCGCCCGACCCACCACTCACAAACAAGGCACGATGTAACAGGCAATGAGTCGCCATTCGTAGGATGTAATCAAGCCAGCAAAGCCTGTAAGACGAGGGTTGACAGAGTTCACCTGCTTCGAATGCGCGTTGGTGCATTTCGTCGTTGCTGACACGGTGTTCCCGTCACACGCCGCCAATGCTTCGGTGAAATTGATGGTCACAAACAGATACTCTATGAACATCTTCCGCGTGATCGGACCAGGTTTCGGAACCCTACAACACGATTGCTTTTACGGCGGCATTGTACTTTCGTCTTTTCACAACAAGACTGACATCATGCCGACGGCACAGATGGCGTAAGTTAGCAAACGTCATCCAAGTCTTTGCTATGCGATGTGTGATCTTATCATACATCCCATCAGCGCTGGTACATCTCTCAAGGTACATGAACTTCTCAGCTACCTTCAACGGCTCACCACCAATAGGGAGAGCAGGTACACAGTCCTGCCAATCTTGTGACAGCATCTTGGACTTGGTGGGTACTAAGGCCATACCCAACTTACGACCTGGAGCATCTTATCTATCTAACATGTTCTGGGCTCCCTGTGGGCTCTCACAGATTAAGGGGATGTCGTATTCATACTCTGTTCCTTGAGGTCGAGTGCCTAGGAGTAGATCTATTTCATTATCTTCAAAGTTTGTCAGGGGGCACTCCAGGATACTGTCTACTGTAAAATAGAATCACATGAAAGAAGCTGGACAACCCTGTGATAAGATGTTAAAAGTCAGTGATACGCTGCCATAAACCATAATCCTGCTCGAGGTCTGACAGTAAACTGCTCTCAATTTATTCACATACTTCTCTGGTACACGCTTCCTCAATAGATAGTTCCAGAGTGCAGCTCTGCCAACCGAACTTAAGGCCCTTCTGATGTCCAAGAAGACGGCTGTTGACCTTCTGTATGATTGACTGAGTTCGAGCATTTGGCGAGGTATGCAGATGTTATCAGTGCATTTACGGTCAGGACGAAAGCTCGCCTGCTCCTCACGGATATGTTCTTCCCGCGTTTTGCTCAGCCTATAAAGTACAACGACTATGAGCAAATTCGACGCAATAGGAATTCCTCTGTAATTTGTACACCGAGTGCATAAACTCTTGGAAAATGGGAAGGGTGCTAGCCAAACTCCAATACTTTAGAACGACTCACTGATCAAGGGTTTCTGAAGCAGAACCCTTAGCTCTTTAATCAAGGGGAAACTCCATTCACAAAAAGGACAGGAAGTTCTGAGCGGGGTTACTTGCGGCGTTTCGGGGGCTTGATCTCGGGAGAGGCTTTTGCTCCTAAAATCGGAGAGGGATTGACAGACCGATCGGCACAAGTCGAGCTCGAAGGCCTAATCAATGGCGCGGGTGGTCAGTTGAACTGCTGTTGGAAGTGCTCAGCCCAGCGTCCTAAGCGTAGTTGCAGGATATGAATGGATTCACCATTGACTTCGCAGTTAACCTCGCCCACACTTGGCTTCCTGCCCCCCGTTGTTCGGCCGAGATTGAAAAGCTTTCGAGAGTTCTCGCTAGCATCGGTTTGTTTCATCTTTGTGTTCACCAGACCTTGCGATCCTCTCGTTGTTGCTTGCGGATTTTCAAGCGAGTAGTCTTGCGAGCCGAGTTATATTCATTGCTGAGTAGAATATTCCGTAGAGCATCGAGAAATTCGCACAGAGATTTGTCGGTTGGCAGCTAAACCAGTAGTAGTATCATGTAAGGCAATACCGCACTTGTGTATCACATGCGGTATATGTGCCCAATGTACTTCAGTGTTGTATAGTGGCTGGGGAAAAGCGCACACTAGTAAGCATAAAGCGCCTGCGGCCTTGCTAGTTAAAAGAAGCCACTTTAAAGTTGACGGCGAAGTGGCCTCACACCAAAACGCGAAGCGAAGTTAGCACATAATAGTGCATGATCAGAATCTGCGCAGGCGCTCCAGATTGACTTGCAGTCTTGGAAACAGTCGCGCCACTGATAGTTGATAGCCATGTGGTCAACCTGTGTCCATGATTGACTCGGTGGTGGAGGTGCACTGACGCCTAAAACGTCGAAAATTGATACTTGTTAGAAACAGACCGTAATCAGCACAGAGCTGCAACAGATGTTCACCTTTATCTGTTCAATGAGGACCGTAAAAGTATGAACCACCTAACTCATGCTCGTTAGTGCCCAGTCTGCACACTTGGGCGTTTAAGTCTCCAGCTAGTGGAGGTGTGTAGGAGATTAGTGAGTTGGTAATAGCGTTTCCAACTAGCAGGTTGAGTACTCCCAGGATCTCAGCCGCGGGAGGTAACACCTACTTCACCTACTCGATGGAATAGTTCAGGTTTTCGTAGTTAGTAACCACGTCGTCGTTGGGGCATCGTACGGTTTTATCCAGTTGTTGATAGCTGCTGTGATTACATAGAGTTAATATAGAGGTTGACTGGTTTGTGTACGTAGTAGGTTGCATCAGCCGCGGCGGTGATGCAGAGATTGAAATAAAAGCGCGTATCTCTAGGGCTTGGGCGATATTCGCCAGTCTAAGACATTTCTGACGACAGACAGACACTTCTCGGAAACTTAAGGATCAT